>PVIC010007015.1:0-52332 GCA_004025085.1 Thryonomys swinderianus
GAAGGGAAGGGAAGGGAAGGGAAGGGAAGGGAAGGAAAGGAAAGGAAAGGAAAGAAGTGAAAATCATCTGAAGAACTGTCTGAGCCTCTCTTCTGTTTTCATCCTTTCTGAGTATAAACTAATGGACTTTCAGCCTTCACCTAGAATAAAACAGTAAAAAAAACAATGTATCTCATTCTAGAAGCCAAATCAGACCACAAAACCATAATCTGAAATATTTCTTCCTTTTCAGCACTATGTCATGCCTTAGTCCTATGGCACAGCCTGGAGAAGAGTGCTCTTTCAGAAAGGATCTTTACGGATAGAAACTCTCCCTAGTATCATGGTTGTAGCAGCAATGGGCGTGGAAACAGCCAACTTTTGCTTCCCAACCCTGAAGCTGTTTCCAATAGCCCCTCTTAGAAAGCTTTTCTCCTTGACAGAAGAGATGCTGCTCCCTTGCCAAAGTACAGAGTAAGCTGCACTTCAGCATGAATTCTCAGGGTCTTACAACAGCACTGATAGACTCAAATTAAGGAATCACAAAATTGTTTAGTATGTCCATGGCATTTGATACTGTAAATCCTGATTTAAATATTATCATATATTATTTAAAGAACATTTCAATGTATTTATCATTATATTTATGTGGAATATGTTTGAAATTATGAGTAAATACTTGATTCCCTTATGGAGAACTCATGGATACAATTCTAAATGTGGCAAAGTTCCAAACTAACCTTCATTATCACTGGTCATTAAAGAAATTAGGCCATTTTATCGTACAATATTCTTAAGTGTCCAAAAGAAAAAATATTCTGAAAATAGTTCAAAGGAGAGATTTAAATAATGTTTTTCTTGAACAATAAGGGAAGCGATTCTGAGGAAAAGGAGGAAATAAGAGCACATAATTATAACAAAAGCTAAATACTTTTGCCACCCACCAACTGCCTGTAAACAATAAAATTAAATTTGTTTTATCTAATATACTGAGCGACAAAATGGTAAAAGGCAGTTTTCACATTATTTGTGAAGTGGACATTACCTTGAAGTTAAATATTTATACTCAGAGAATGACATGAGGGGTTTCAAAGAAAATGTACAGCTCTCAAAAGATGAATGAAGGACACATCCAAGATCTGAGAGGTTCCACATCAATAGTTGCTCTCCTAGATTAATTACTGCATGGCTCTGGTTTAATTCTTAGTCCTGGTGTTTCATCTGTGAATAGCTACTTCAAACTCTGACCACTCAGTTTAAGAGAGGCCTTTTCACCTCCAAATATGCATGACTCTCTTGGGTGAACATCAACAGGAGATGTACTTTTTGAAAGCTCCAACTTAATTTACTTAAAGATACACTATTAGATCTTCCAAAATACTACAGTCACTGGAAATAAATGAATTTCCACATGATATGAAATCCCCACCAAATCTCAGGGTTATTTGAAGTTTTCACTTAAATAAAAAGTATTTCCTTATAGCAGTTCTTTCCCCTATCACTGACTTTTAGTAAGACCACACCACTTTAAAGGTACGAAATAAATTATAAAATGATTAAGCTCTCAGACAATCACATACACTTTAAAATGCACCAATGTTTAACAGTCACATTTTCATTTGAACTAACATAGAGGTAGGTTATTAACATTTTCAAAGTCAGGTACCTGGGACTAAGGGTATAGCTCAATTGTACAGCACTGTCTATTACACATGGGCCTTGGGTTTAATGCCTAGCACCACCACCGCCCCCCAAATCAATATTTCTACAATATTCCTCATCAGATTAAAAAGACAAGAGAATCTGTAAAACTAGGACACTGATACTACACTCAGACAATGGAAGATGAAGAAGCTCTACTTACAAATGTAATATTTGTGTGGCTAAGGGATGACATTACTTACTAATGCACCTATTTGAAATAATCAAATAGTGGTACATTTAGCAAAGCTATGTTAGAAACAGATATAAGCTAAACAAGGCAAAAAAATTAACTCTGCTTAGAGTAGCTGATCTCATCCTTGGCTGCACTTCAGAATTCCAGAACAATTTTTAAAAATCTCAATGCTAAGGTTTCCTCCTACACCAGTTATATCAGAATCCCTGAGGGAGAAGCTCAGACATCAGTATTGTTTTAAATTCCTCAGATGATTTCAGTGTGTGTTCAAGACTGAAAAACTGGCTAAGAAATAGAAGTCCTAAAAAGAAATGCAGTTATTTTACAATTATAGCTAAGCAACCTATAAAAGACTCTTAGGAAAATCAACACCTTGAAGGCTAGGTAGAGTTAGGAAAGGTAATTGTACATACGTATGGATGTGTATACATACATATGGAGGTGTACACAAAAGTAGAAAGTACTTAAAAACACAGAAGTAATACGCACTAAGGCTCGGTTAAAGGAAACAGCAACACTGCAAAATAAGAGCTTTACACTATTGTATCACAGTCAACCTAGAGACATTTAACATTAGTCAGTTCTCTATTTGGTATGCCATAGGAGGCATCCTCACAGGGCTTATATTTTTTCAGACTACTGCTAGACTACCTCTGACTTACATAATTTATGACTCTTCAGTGTCTTTGAGATATTTTCTAGAGGACTTTGAGTCCAATCTCTTAATTTCCCCACTTTAATATTAGCTATATTTCATTAACAATAGTAACAAGCAATAATATCTACTGAGGGTTTAATCTTTACCAAGGTTCTTCTATATTATACAATCACCAAAGGAAAATATATATACGTCAGAGCCAGGTGTGGTGGCTCATGCCTGTAATCCCAGTACTTAGGAGGCAGAGGCAGGAGAATTGCCATGAGTTTGAGGCTTGCCTGGGCTACATAGTGAGTTCAGGGCCAGCCTGGTACAAAGTGAGACCCTGTTTCGAAAACTTAAAAAAAACACACATATGTATCAGGCAAAGCAAATATGTATAATACATATTTTAATGGTAATTTTTTTGAGACCTGAGATTAACAAAAGTTACCTTTGTCCTCTACTATTACAAGAGGTACTCAAAATGGTGGACATTAGCTTCCAGACATTTATTAGGACAGCAAAGTAATGAAGTGTGTGTATGTTTTTTTGGCATACTCTTTACCTGAAAATACAGTTAAACCCTATTATCATTATCTCTACCTTTTTTAGATGAGGAAACTGAGGCTTAGGTACTGAGCATATGTTGATCTTGTCCTAAATAATAATAATATTTCACTCTTTAATTTTCTATCCATTCATCCATCCATCCATGCAGTAGTGTAGGAAGTCTATGATGCAGGGTTAATTCTGGAGCAGAATAATACCAGAAGAGTTATACCAGAAGAGATGTTATTCTCCTCCCAGTCCTGTTTGTAGCCATTTCTCATATTGTAGGTAAAACTAGAACCTGTCCTCCAGAGGTGGGGAGAGATGAGATTATATATGGAGGGAGGGAAAGAGAGGAAGTTGTGATATGATAGTACACCTTGAAACTTTCTTATATCCAGATACACAGTATTATAACTGCCTCATATCTATGTAATTTCATAAAATGAATGTTAATGGACTTAGTATATTAATAGCTGAGGGTTACTTATAATATGTTAGAAATTTCATATTACCTTTCCACTTTGAGACTCTTTATAAAAACTGCTAAAAACATTAGCCTACTTCTGTATCCAGAATATAGCACTCTTTATTTCTATATTCTATTTCCTTCCATTGACAACTCAAATCTATGGTAAGTTGTTTAGTCTCTTTCTGTGCAAAAACTGGTTGACAATTTTATGAAAATTTATGGTGACCTTTAGGTTTTTCCTTTTATCCTCCAATAAAAGAGATTGTAGAGAAATAATAACACAGAATAAAAGGTAAAATTTGTATCAAAACTTCCTACTCTCTGACTCCATACATTATACAAACTGCATTTTATATACTCAATTGAAACCAATGTGAAAATTGACATGGAATATATAATACCAGGAATATAAAAAAAAAAAGAATGAAGCCCCTAAGAAATAGAGAAGGAACTTGAGGAAGTCAGTGAACCAAAACATTAGAATTATTTTACAAAGACATGTTTAAAACAAAGATTTTTTGCAAAAAAAACCCTAAAATTTTACTGCCAGATCATTTTCAAAGGAAAAACTGTCCATGCACAGGCTACTACTTATACTTCAGACATTTAATGATTATAAGGAAATGACTTTGCTAATGAATACCAAAATTAATTAAACATGCAATTCAAATAATCAAGGACTTTTTTTTACCTGGTTGCCAAAAAGGTTAAATCCATTAATTGCCTCTAAAGCTGCTTTTGCTAAGCCAACAGAGCTAAAAGAAAAAAAAAGTAGTTTATTACTATGAAATGTCTAGCTACAAAATAAGAATCTTTACCTGATGAATATTCACAAGCAAGTTTTTATTAACACTTATAATAACTTCCAGAAGAGAACAATGCCTAAGAGATACAATTCTGACATTTCACTATTTTAATTTTTCTTTTAAAGAGTTAGTGATCATCTGGGAAAAATATTTCTAGGTTCACCTTGATCTAGACTATCGGTCATGCTACTGATGGGAGCAGTTTTAATTCTAGTTTCATTTCTATTCACTAACTCAAGAAAAAAATGAACTTTAGAAGAATGTGTATTATGATGATATGTGCAGTAATGATCAGGTTGAGCATCATTAGCTCAGATCAATGTAACAGAGCTTTCCTGATGTCAATTCTGAGCTTTAAAAATGATTTTGCATGTCATACACTTGTCACAGAGTGTGGTTTAATGTATCCACTTAAATGTTCTTTTCCTAGGATCCAATAAAATAGGCATTGTTTCATGCTCACAAAACACCTGATCAGTATCTCTTACTTTTTGCTATATTCTTTCTGAAATAAACTAAGCAATATTTCCTTCTTTATCACTACTTCCCGCCACTCCTTTGGCCTTTCAAATGCTACAAATAATCACATTAGAAAATGGGACAACATACTTCATTAAATACAACGTAACTTTAAGAAATTTAGAGCTAATGTCCACTTGACTTACTGTAAATTTGTTGCATTCAAAGCACTTGCATATGCATTAAAACATCCCTAGAAATTAATGAGCTGTTATCAATCCAGCACCCTCCGAATCTGTGATTACCAGTATTACCCTCGAAGCCACAGCAAGTGTCCCATCTGGGGAACTGGTGTGGGTTTCCATACTTTTCTAAAGTAGCATCACTAGTCAGTGTCAATGAGCCCCCAAAAGCAGAACAGTAGCTTCCATCACTACTTCTAAAAGGAAAAAAACAAAAAAAAAAACACCTTTCCAGGTGTTTGAAGGTAATTTAAATTTCACAACTACGGACTACAGTGTGGTTGAGTTGTAAAAAGTTTGCCCAATATCTACAAGGCCCTGAGTTCAATCCCCAATGTGACAAAAAAAAAAAAAAGATCAGAAATCCTTGTTGACCTAGTCATGATACCATGATCTACATTATTTTAATTTTTTTTCATAGAAAAAAAAACCCTCTTGTTTATTTGATTAAGCAAAAATAAGTGGCATAGGAACAATTTTAAAGGCCAAAGAGATACCAACTTTGTTTTAAGGCTGTAGTAGCTGATATAGCATCTCCTTGTTACCCTCTCCAGCCTTCTCTGTGGACCACGGTGATACATTCATAAGCCTGTTAGCTAAAACAGGAGAGATTTTTTTGTTTTGTTTTGTTTTGTTTTTGAGACAGGGTCTCCCTTTGTAGTTCAGGCTGGCCCCAAGGTCACTATGTAGCCCAGGCAAGCCTCAAACTCACAGCAATCCTTCTGCCTCTGCCTCATGGTGGGATTACAGGCATGAGCCCCCATGCCCATTGTGGCATGTGGTACTGATTGCTGGTGGACAGAGTCACCACACCTGGTATTGTTGCATGTGGTTACTGGGGATTGAACCAGGGACCTTGCAATTGCTAGGCAGATGCAAGAACCACTGAGCTAAATCTCTGGCCCAAAACAGGCATTTTTGAACACTATTCCATTGGTTTTTCAGCTGCTCATTGTCTGTGGTCTGTACTATTAATATTTAACATTTAAAAACAATAGCCAAGAGGAGAAAAAACATAACTCAAACAAAACCCCATTTTCACCTAAAGGTCTGGAGGAGAATCTATTTCCCTACCCATTCACTGAAATGCCAGGATGAGACACACACTACCGAGGGAGTGCCCAGGTAAAACATGGCACAAGGCATCCGGCATACAGACAGGCTTGCAGCACAGCTTCTGCGGCCAGGGAGATATTCATGGGGTGCATACTGTTTGTACAATCTACATTTTTTTTTTTTTTGAGACAGGGTCTCGCTTTGTAGTTCAGACTGGCTCTGAGCTCACTATGTAGTCCAGGCAAGCCTCGAACTCAGCAATCCTCCTGTCTCTGCCTCCCGAGTGCTGGGATTACAGATGTGAGCCACCACGCCAGGCTACAATCTACATTTTTAAAAGCTGTTTAAATAACTATTCTAAAAAATATTAATTTTATTATGGGACAGTAAATAAGTCAGATGCTTATTTTAAAATGCATGGATGAGAAAATGGAATAGGCATGTTTCCCTGTTCTAAATAAAGGTCTTGAATATTATAAATAAAGCAAACATAAAAAGTCACAGAAAGGGCTGGAGATTTAGGTCAGTGGTTCTGGTGCCTACCTAGTAAGCACAAGGTCCCTGGTTCAATCCCTGGTAACCACACACAACAATATTGGGCATGGTGGCTCATGCCCACTGGCAATCAGTACCACATACCACAAATGCTGGGCTTGGTGGCTCAAGCCTGTAATCCCAGCACTTAGGAGGCAGAGGCAAGAGGATTTGCTAAGTTCGAGGCTTGCCTCAGCTACTAGTGAGCTCAGGGCCAGCCTGAACTACAGAGCAAGAACCTGTCTTAAAAAAAAAAGGCACAGAAAGATGAGGAGGAGATGGACTAAACTTCAGAGCTCTAGGAACAACACTTGTGGTAAGCTCCCTGGCCTTTCTTTTTGCCTTACAGATACCAGACAACAGGCAAAGGGCAACCAGGAAATACCAACAGGGACATTGTAAAGCAGAACCAATAAAATCCAGTCATTTCAAGCCAACAGATCAGAAAAAGTACAGCTTAGCAAAACACAACACCTTTAAATAATGCAAACTCAGAAAATGCTGTTATCTTACCTGTACCCACTTAAGCAAAAGCTATGTTAGAAGCAGACTTCTACATCGCAAACCTACCATAAAGCAGCACGTTCAGTCCCAACCATCTCAGCCATGGAGATGCAAAGTGCTTCCTCTCCACATGGACAGCAGTAATGCTCTCTTCATACCTCTTTCCCATATTTTGGTATCAATGGAGAGACTACATGAAGAGGAGTAGCGTAACTTTTCTCCAATCACATGAATAGAGCCCAAATGGGAACCAGTAATAACAAACTGCTGTGCTTCCCAGACTGAAGGTATTTGTGAAAACTAGCCAGGGAGCCAGACATTTTACTGAGATCCAGGAGGAAGAAGAAGTCTCTCACCCTGGGTAGTGACAAAAATCTTGGTCTCAAAATCCTACCTGGCAGTAATAAGATAATCCTTTTCCACTTCCTTTGTCAGAGCAAAATATTTTAACACAGAAAGTTAAAAATAAATGCAAAGGCTTATCAAACATAAGATGTCCATGTCTCCATTAAAAATCAGGCCTCATACCAAAAACAAAGGTCTCTCACCAAATTAAAAATCCATACAGGTTAACATTGATAAATCAACAATGTTATCACTATCCAATAAAGATTTCAAAGCAGCCATGATTTTTAAAACATGCTGAGACTAATGAAAAAGAAACAGAAAGTCTCAGACAAAGTTTTTAGAACTGAAAATTATAAAAATCAAAATAAAGAGCTCAATGAATGGCCTCAATGACAAGAGATGGGAGAAAGATAAACTAACCCAGAAGACAAAACAATCAAAATTACCCATTTTCAACAACAGAGAAAACAGAATGAAAAGGTAAATTTCCAGAGCTTTTAGGAACCACAGGAACACAATACCAGATCTAACACTCTATCACTGGAGTTTCTAAGTGGAGGAGAAAGAGGGTGGAGATGAAAAAGTACTTGAGGAAACAATAACAGAAAAATTCCCAAATAGCAAGAGACGTGAACTTCACATTCATAATGCTGAATAAAAGGCACAAAAATTAAAAACAAATCTTTACCTTTTGAAAATCAAGATAAAACTACCACCAAACTTTGGAGGTGATCAGTGAAAACACCTTACTACTAAAGGGAAAAAATATTAAAAGAGCAGACTGCATATTAGAAATCATAAAAGGTAGAAGTACACAAGAATTTTCAAGAACTGAAAGAAAACTCGTAACTTAGAATCTTATATCAGCAAATATATTATTTAGTAATCAAAGGGAAAGCAAGATAGTCTCACATGGGGAAAAATGATGATTATCTTACCAACAGATCTACTGTTCAAAAAAGGTTATAGGCATATCTCCAAATACAAAGGTAATAATTTGAAAAATTAAATAAAAGAAACTTTAAAAATCTTGGAACACTTACATAAGGAAAGAACAAATGAAGGAAGGGAAGGAAGGCAGAAGAGGAACAGTGTATGAAAAAACGTGGGCAAGACAAACTTTTTTCTTAAATCCAATGTCTGGATGTTGAGACAAAACTTATACTACAATCGTATGTGATTCTAAATGTGTATAGACAAAATATTTAAGGCAATCATATTATAAATACAATAATTGCCTTATAAGACAATGGAGGTAAGGTTTCCATACTTTCATCAAGGTGTTAAAAGGATGACATCGATGCAGAGGTATTGAACAATATGTGAGGCAACCACAAAAATGCTGTGCAAAAAGATACAACCAAAACTACCACAAATGAATGGAAATGGACTTCTAAACTACACCAGCACCCAAAGAAGGTTAAAAAAAAAAGAAAACAGAAATGAAAATTAGAATGAGCAGAGTACAGAAACAAATTATGACTACATTTAACAAAAAAAGGCCTAAAAATCACAAATTAAAAAGATAGAGATGCCAAATGCACGGAAAAGAGCTGTCCAATATGTCAAGCAAAACTAACGAAACTTTAAGGGAGAGAAAATCCCAAAAGATATACAAGAACTTAATACCACTAACCAACAGAATTGACTAATATTCTTAGAATGGTTTATATATCAAGAGTACACTTGAGATGGGGGAGTTGATGTTTTGCTGTTGCTTGATATTTTTTAAAGTACACATCAACACTTACCAAAACATTATTCTTTAAGTACAGCCTATAAGGGTGTAAGTAAAACTTTGAAAATGTAAAAGAATCAAAGTCACACCATATGTTCTCAGTACAATGGAATAAAACTAGAAGGAAAAACAAAGATAACAAGAAAGACTCCTAAATCTTATGAACAACACAGTATAATTTAACATGATCCAAATGGGTCAAAGAGAAAATCTCAAGTAAAGTATAAAGAAATATAGTGACTTCATTAAAAATACACCATATTATTACCAGTACGGAGGGCTGCAGCCCACCGGCTGGTCTCCACTCCACCACGGAGCTGCATCTGTAGGACTCAGGTCTCAGACCCCAGGCACCATTACAAGTTCAGAGGATTGTGATTGGCCAGCTGGCCCCACTCCACCCAAGAGCTGCATTGTGACAACACAGGCCTGAGAGGAGCCCAGAGCCATTTCCTGCATCCCTCCACACCTGAGTCATGCTGAGAGACCAGGCAAAATAAAAAAGGGAATCTAGCTTCTGTTCTGCCATCTACTCCTAGATCCCTGTATTCACCTCTTGTCTCCACACCCTCACCTGTCTTCCTGTCAGAATCAATACCCAGAAGTAAAAGAGGCTTCCCTATCTCTTCTCCTGTACTATTATAAGAAGGTGTTCAAAGTCTTCAGTGGTCTTACAGCATACAGATGGTACTGTTTTATATATGCCCTTTTATCCTGTGTTACCTGATGGCATATATGAGGCTCTAAAGCCTAGGTGATCTTTATAAATCTGATAAGCCTATTTCATTCTCCTTCTGTCTCCCTACTTTCCTGTTTCCCCAGTGAACTTTTATTCCCAAAGGGTTCTGGGGGTATATTTATGATCTACATGTTGTATACACATTGCTGATTAATTCTAAAATTTTTTTTGAGACAGGGTCTCGCTTTTGTAGTTCAGGCTGGTTATGAGCTCACTATGTAGACCAGGCAAGCCTCGAATTCAGCAATCCTCCTGTCTCTGCCTCCCTAGTGCTGGGATCATAGGCGTGAGCCACTGTGCCTGGCACTGTGGTATATGGTGTTGATTGCTGGTGGATATGAGTCACCATGCCCAGCATTATATGTGATTACCGAGATCAAACTCAGGACCATTGCACTTGTGAGGCAGGCGCCTGAACCACTGAGCTAAATCTCTGGCCCTGATTAATTCTAAATTTTGACATATAGACATAGAGGTAACTCATGAACTCAAAACCTTCAGAATAGAAATTAACAAAACTTTTCATTTTACTTACTTCGTTTAATACTGATATTGGCATTGATTGTATTATGGTAACAAACATGATGTGATTGTTCTGTTCAAATACCTCCCATGATGTGTCAGAACTGAGAACTCTCAAGGGTCAGATAATAGAAAGAAAGAGACCTGCAACAAACACTGCCATATCATCAGGAAAGGATTTAAATAAATAGAATTAGTAACAACAAAAGAGTAGAAATGAGACAAAATGATACAAAAAAGCAGACACAAAGATCACCACCACAGGGAAATTCAAAGAAAAGGGAAATGGAGCAAACTGAAACTCAAACACCAGAACTCCTGGAGATGGTAACTAAGCAGATCTAGTAAAATGGAAATCAGAACTCATCTCTGAGATCAAAACAGAGATGATGTCCACAGTGAAAGACATCATTAAAGAAGAGATCATTGAGATGATAGAATCCAAGATAACGGAAGCAATGGAACCTCTTAAACAGCTGCAAGCAGAGCTCCAGGTGATGATGAAGGAGAATGAAAGCTTGCAAAGTAGGATGAATGAAGCAGAGAATCAACTCTCAGACCTAGAGGACAGTATAGCAACCAATGAGCAGGAAAGACATAAGTCTATGGAAAAGGGCAAGGGACCATGAGAAATCAATTCAACAGCTGCTAGATGACTCAAAGAAAATAACGTAAGACTGATTGAAGTCACTGAGGAATCAAGAGACAATGCAAAAGACATAAAAAAAACTGTTGTCAGAGATAATGGCAGAACACTTCACAGGAAAAGAAATGGACATGCAGATAAAAAACGCCTATAGGACTCCAAAACAACGTGACATAAAAATATCTACACCTAGAAATATAATTCTTGAGGTTCCAGATATCAACACAAGAATGAGTACTGAAAGCAGTGAGAGAAAGGAAGAAAATCACCTACAAAGGGAAGCCCATTAGGATCACAGCATTTTTCAACACAAACACTGGGAGGGAAGTATTTCAAGCATTGCAGGAAAACAGCCTCCAGCCTAGACTGTTGTATCCTGCAAAACTATCTTTCAGAATAGATGGGGAAATAAGATATTTCCATGATAAAGAACACCTAAAAAACTTCAGAAATATGAAACCTGCCCTCCAAAACATTCTAAAGAATATCTTGGAAAAAAACACAGAACATACCCATGAGGCCCAGGAGAGTGAACTCACTGGGGCAAACAAGAAACTAAATAGAAAAGGGGAAAAGCAAAGAAGAAAAGAACCAAGAACAGGGAAACATGGCAGCTCTGAATATGTCCATATCAGTCATAACATTAATGTCAATGGACTCAATGGGCTAATTATAGGACACAGACTAGCAGATAGGATCAAGAAGCAAGATCCTACAATCTGCTGCATACAGGAAACACACATTCAGAAGGAAACCCATAGACTGAAAATAAAGGGTTGGAAAACAATCATCCATGCCACAGGAAACAGCAAAAAAGCAGGAGTGGCTATATTGTTTGCAGATAAAATAGATTTCAAACCCAAACTGATGAAAAGAGATAAAGAAGGTCACTATATCCTCATACAGGGAATGATCCAAGAGAAAGAAATAACAATTATAAATATTTATGCACCAAACTCAAATGCACCCAACTACATAAAACAAACATTAGTGGACATTAATAGCCAGATAACCACAAATACAATAGTAGTAGGGGACTGCAATACTCCACTATCACAAATTGACAGATAAACTGGATAAGGAATCAATGAGGAAATACTTGAGCTAAATCAAACTTTTGAGCAAATGGACTTAATAGATGCCTACAGAACATTTCACCCTACAAAGCCAGAGTATACTTTCTTCTCAGCTGCTCATGGATCATTCCCCAAAATAGATCACATTCTAGTTCACAGAACAGGCTTAAGTAAATGCAAAGGAATTGAAGTTATCCCCTGCATACTATCAGACCATAGTGCCCTGAAATTGGAGCTGAATAGCAAAAGAAATTCCAAGATCCTCACAAATACATGGAAACTGAACAACACCCTGTTGACTAACCAATGGACCACAAAAGAAATTAAAGAAGAAATTGAACCATTTCTACAACTAAATGTTAACCCCAGCACAACATACAGGAACTTATGGGACACAATGAAAGCAGTTCTACGAGGGAAATTCATAGGAATGAACGCCTACACTCGGAAAATAGGGCAAACTGAAATGAACAATCTAATGATGAACCTCAAACAATTAGAAAACGAAGAATATGACAAACCCAGAGCTCGTACTAGGGAAGAAATTACTAAGATCAGAGGAGAAATTAATGCAATGAAGAAAAAGAGAACAATACAAAGAATCAATGTATCAAAGAGTTGGTTCTTTGAAAGGATAAATAAAATCGACAGGCCCTTAGCCAACCTTATCAAACAAAGGAAGGAAAAGGCTCAAATCCATGCTATAAGGAATGAAAATGGGGAAATCAGCACAGATCCAGAGGAAGTCCAAAGGATAGTAAACACGTACTTTGCAAATCTGTACTCCAAGAAGATGGAAAATCTAGAAGAAATGGATAGGTTCCTAGACACCTATGAACTTCCAAAGCTGAATGAAGCAGATATAAAAATGTTAAACAACCCGATATCAATCTGGGAAACTGAAAATGTAATAAAAAACCTACCAACAAAGAAAAGCCCAGTCCTCATGGCTTCACAGCTGAATTCTATAAAACTTTTAAAGAAGAGTTAATGCCAGTACTCCTCAATCTTTTTTAATGAAATCAAAAGGGAAGCAGTACTCCCCAAATCATTCCTTGAAGCAACCATCACCTTGATTCCAAAGGCAGAGAAAGATCCCACCAAAAAGGAAAACTACAGGCCAATATCTCTAATGAACATTGACATGAAATTTGTCAGTAAACTACTGGCAAACAGAATACAGAGAGTTATCAAGAAAATCATACACCCCAATCAAGTTGGATTTATCCCAGGGATACAAGGCTGGTTCAACATACGTAAATCAATCAATATAATACACTATATTAACAGACTTAAGGACAAAAGCCATATGATCATCTCAATAGATGCAGAAAAAGCATCTGACAAAATCCAACACCCATTCATGATCAAAACCCTATGGAGAATAGGAATAGATGGACTTTTTCTCAATCTGATACAAGCTATTTATGAGAAAGCAACAGCCAGCATCATACTCAATGGGCAAAAACTGAAACCTTTTACACTAAGATCAGGAATGAGATAAGGATGCCAGCTGTCACCACTCTTATTCAATATAGTACTGGAAACATTAGCCCTAGCAATCAGGCAAGACAAAGATATAAAAGGAATAAAGATAGGAAAGGAAGAAGTTAAACTGTCATTATTTGCCAATGATATGATACTCTATCTAGAGGATCCTAAAAACTCAACCAAAATACTACTAGACTTAATTACCAAATTTAGTAGGGTTGCTGGATACAAGGTCAATGCTCAAAAATCAACAGCCTTTGTCTACACAAACAACAGACTCATTGAAAGAGAAATTGGGGAGTCAATCCCTTTGACAATAGCACCCAGAAAAATGAAATATATAGGAATCAATCTAACACAGGAAATGAAAGACCTCTACTCTGAAAATTATAGGACTGTGAAAAATGAGATAGAAAAGGATATTAGAAAGTGGAAAGACATCCCTTGTTCCTGGGTAGGGAGAGCCAACATCATCAAAATGGCTATACTTCCACAACTACTATACAGATTCAATGCAATTCCAATTGAAATCCCAACAACTATACTTCACAGAGCCAGAGAAAATAATACAAAAAATTATCTGGAACCACAAGAAACCTAGAATAGCAAAAAACATTCTAAACAACCACGACATGGCAGGGGGTATTACAATCCCCCAATTTAAAACTCTACGAAAAAGCCACTGTGACAAAATCTGTATGGTACTGGCCAATTAACAGACCCAAGGACCAGTGGAATAGATTAGAAGATCCAGACACAACCCCAGATACACCTTATCTTTGACAAAGGAGCCAAACATCCCCAGTGGAAGAAAGACAGCCTCTTTAACAAATGGTGCTGGAAAAACTGGGCTTTAGCCTGCCAAAAGCTAAAGCTAGACCTATCTCTTTCACCATGCACAAAACTAAACTCACAGTGGATACGAGACTTAAACATTAAAACAGAAACAATAAGCCTGCTGGAAAACAGGCTAGGTAAAACTCTCGGAGACATTGGATTAGGCATAGACTTCATGAATAAAACCTCTATAGCATAAGAACTAGCAAAAAGAATCAACAAGTAGGATCTCATCCTACTAAAAAGCTTCTGCACAACAAAAGAAATCACTGGCACCGCTAAAAGATAACCAACAACATGGGAAAAAGTCTTTACTAGCTATTTGTCAGAAAAAGGGCTATTATCTATAATATACAAGGAACTTAAACAAATGACTCTCCCCAAGTTTAAAGACCCAATTCAAAAATGGGAGTCTGAAATGAACAGACACTTCTCAGAGGTAGAAGTCAAAGCAGCCAAGAAGCATATGAAGAAATGTTCAACATCACCAGTCATTCGAGAGATGCAGATGAAAACAACACTGAGATTCCATCTCATTCCATAAAGAATGGCCGGTATTACAAAATCAACCAGTGATAAATGCTGGCGAGGCTGTGTGGAGAAAGGAACCCTTCTCCACTGTTGGTGGGATTTTTGACTTGTGCAACCATTGTGGAGATCTGTGTGGAAATTCCTAAGAAAATGAGGACTAGAAGTCTCAATAGACCCTGCTATCCCCCTACTAGGAATATACCCAAAGGAAATTTAAAAAATCACATTGGATGGGCTGGAGGATTAGCTCAGTGGTTCCGGCACCTGCCTCACAAGCCCAAGGTCCTGAGTTCGATCCCCAGTAACCACATACAATGCTGGGCGTGGTTACTCACGCCCACCAGCAATCAATACCACATAGCACAGTGCCAGGCGTGGTGGCTCATGCCTGTAATCCCAGCACTTGGGAGGCAGAGACAGGAGGATCGCTTAGTTTGAGGCTTGCCTGGGCTACATAGTGAGCTCAGAGCCAGCCTGAACTACAAAGTGAAACCCTGTCTAAAAAAAAAAAAAAATCACATTGGAAAGACAAATGTATACCCTTTTTCATAGCAGCTCAGTTCATGATAGCTCAATCTTGGAAACAACCCAAATGCCCATCAACTGGAGACTGGATAAAGAAGATGCATTTTTTAAAAAATGGAGTATTACACTGCCATAAAGAATGACAAGAGTGATTCATTTATGTGCAAATGGAGACACCTGGAGGACACACTAATAAGTGAAATAAGTAGAACACAGATATACAAATACTGGATCTTTACTTTGCTATAAATACCTGTAGAGGTAAAGGAACTCTAGAATGTATGACAGTTTTTGTAATATCCAAAAGGAATTTGGTGTGGTAACGTAATGAGGAGAAGGAATAAATATGATTTGGAAAAAAATAAAAGAGTATGTATATAGGGGGTGGGGAGGTGGTGGGTGGGCAGGGATGTGGGTAAAAATGACAATTGACTTGTGTTACATATTGGTACAAATTCCACAATGTTTTGTGTGATTGTGAGCTGTGTATATAATGTACCAATAAAGTTTACTGAATAATGCAAAAAAAAAATACACCATACCAGAATTCACATAGTAAAACTAAAGGTTTGCCACCAGACAAATTTGTAGTGCTTAAATGTGCATAACAAAATGTATCAACTGGGCAGGAGGGTTAGCTCAGTGGTCCGGCACCTGCCTCGCAAGCACAAGGTCCTGAGTTCGATCCCTGGTGACCACATACAATGCTGGGTGTGGAGACTCATGCCCACCAGCAATCAATACCACATACCACAGTGCTGGGCGCGGTGGCTCACATCTGTAATCCCAGGACTCAGGAGGCAGCAATAGGAGGATTGCTGAGTTTTAAGCTTGCCTAGGCTACATAGTGAGCTCAGAGCCAGCCTGAACTATAAAGAGAGACCCTGTCTCAAAAAAAAAAAAAAAAGTATGAACTAAACTCTCACCTTAAGAACCTAATAAAAGAAAAGCAAATTCAACCCAAAGCAAGCAGAAAGACATAATATTGATAAGAACATAAATCAATGAAATTTGATATAAAAACAACAGGAGAAAAGTAATGAAGAGTTAGCTTTTTAGAAAATCCTGAAAATTTACAAACCTCTAACAAGAACAGCAAAAACAAAAGACATAAAGAAAATTAGTAGTCATAGAGATGTTACTATAGCTACTGTAGACAACAAAAGGATAATAAAAATAATTCCAAAATATTCTACACAATAAATTTGACAAATTAGAAATGGACTCATTCTAGAAAAATAGAAAGCCCAAACTACCACTATTCATTCAATATGAAACTGATAAACTAGACAGCCTTCCAATTAGGAAAGTAACTAAAGGAATCACTGGCTAAAAAAAAATCTGCAGGCCTAGACAGTTTCGCTTTGTAGATACTTCTACCTAACATTTAAAAAGAACACCATCCTACACAGTTCTTTGATAGGAGAAATAAACACTTAAATTCATTTTATAAAGCTACCATAACATTACCCAGAAACTAAGACAAAGTATAAAAAAGAAAAATCAGGTATTAACTTCCTGAACCTAGACATTAAAATTCTTAAAGCAGGGCCAGGGAATGTAGCTTAATGTTGCCACACCTGTCTGCAAGTATAAGGTTCTAACTTCAGTTCTCAGCACTGAAAAAACTTAAATAATTAAATAAATAAAATCCTTAAAGCACATATTAAACCAAATTAGTAATATAGAAAGTAAGTTGTCATGGTAGCTAAAGTGATGACTAAAGTGATTGCAGGGATACAACCTTGTTTAATAGTAAAAAGATAATCAATACAGTCTATTATATTAACAGGCTAAATAAAAAGTCACTTACAACTTCAGTTGTAAATTGGTTCTAGAATGCATAATCAATATTATGAAATAGTAAATATTCAAAGGAAAATCGGGTTTAGGGGTACATAAGGAGGGGAAAAATTGATGATAAAAAAAGGAAACAGTTTTGTATATAAGGGTGGGGGGTGGTATGGTGGGTAGGAGAAGGGGACAAATGAGAATTAGGTTATGCCATATACTGGTACAAATTCTCAAATGTGGAGTGTAATTGTGATGTGTATATATAATGTACCAATAAATTAAATTTTAAAAAAAGAAAAGAAAATCAGATGATAATATCAATCAATGAAGAAAAAAATCAATACCTCTTCATGATTTTAAAAACTGAAAAAATGAAATCTAGGAGAACTATATGCAATTTTACCTACAGAAATCCTAAAGTGAATCTTATATTGCATGGCTGAAGAAAAACTGAATGACATCTTTCCAACAGTAAGAAAGCAAGGGTACCTACTTTCCCTACAATTTTTTAACATAATATTAAAAATTCCTAAATAGTAGAATAGGGCAAGAAAGGAAAATAATATAGTTTGGAGGTGCAAATAAAACTATCCCTGTTTGCAGGGATATTATTATCTGTATTGATATCCCAAGGAAATTATTAAAAAGGAAAGTAAAACAAAACTTCTTAAACTAGTGAATACACAGAGTCACAGGATAAGTGATCAACATGAAAAAACAAATTGTATTTCTACATACTAGCAATGAACACGTGGAAGTTAAATTTGTAGAAAAAGACAACATTATTTTAAAATTTATACTGAAAAATCACAGGCACTACAATAGTTAAACCTAGTTGGAATGGAAAAAATAAAGTGAGAAAAATCATTTTCATCAATTTTAAAACTTACTATATATAGTTATAGTAGGTAAGTCTGTAGTATTGGCAGACAGATACATAAAATCCATTAACTGACCCACGTGTGTGTGTGTGTGTGTGTGTGTATCCCCATTTTATTTAACAGTGATAGGAAGCATTTCATTAGTGGAAGGATAGTCTTTTACATAAATCCTGTTGGAGATCTGGATATCTATAGATTAAAAAAATAAGGAAAGAGAAAAATTTGAAAAAGAAAAAAATTTCAATCTAAGTCTCACATTTTATATAAAATTAACTGAGAATGGATGATGAATATAAATATAAGAATGTAAAACTATAAAACTTTTTTTTTTTTTTTGAGACAGGGTCTTCCTCTGTAGTTTAGGCTGGCCCTGAGCTCTTACTATGTAGCCCAGGAAAGCCTGGAACTCACAGTAATCCTCCTGCCTCTGCCTCCCAAATGGTGGGATTACAGGCCTCAGCCATTGTGGTATGTGGTTCTGATTGCTAGTGGTTGTGAGTCACCATACCTGGTATTGTTGTATGTGGTTACCAGGGATGGAATTTAGGACCGTGCACTTGCTAGGCAGGCGCCAGAACCATTGAACTAAATCTCCAGTCCAAAACTATAAAACTTTTAGACAAAATAAGATAGGACAAAACCTTCAGAATCAAAGACTTGATTAAAGAGTTACCAAACTCAACAGCAGAAGTATAATTCATAAAAGGAAAAGCTGGTAAGACTAAATTTCATTGGAAGTTGAAACTTTTGATCTACAAAAGATCCTAATGACAAGATATGAATGAGATAAATATCTGTAAAATGCATTTATAACAAAGGACAATTATATAGAAATATATAAATAAGTTTCAAAAGTCAATAAAAACAATCCAGTTAAGAACATGGGGAAAAATAAGAGGAGGCATTCTAACAAAGAGGATATATAAATAGCAAATAAACATGTAAAGGGCCAGGGATTTAGCTCAGTGGTTCCAGTGCCTGCCTCACAAGCACAAGGTCCTGAGTTTGATCTTGGTAACCACATACAACAATGCTCAGTGTGGTGACTCATGCCCACCAGCAATCAATACCATATACCACAGTGCCAGGCATGGTGGCTCACTCCTGTAATCCCAGAACTTAAGGCAGAGACAGGAAGATTGCTGAGTCCGAGGCTTGCCTGGGCTACATAGTGAGCTCAGGGACAGCCTGAACTACAAAGTGAGAATCTGTCTCAAAAAAACAAAAAAAACAAAAAACAAAAAAACCCACAGTGAAAACATTCAACACCATTTAGGAAATTCCAACTAAAATCACGAGTTGTCATTATAAACCACAGTGACAAAAATAAAAAAAGTTACACCAAATGCTGGAGAGAGTGGAGATGAAATATATTACTTGTACCCTGTTGGTGTGAAAATTGATATAGTTATCCTGGAAAATAGGTTTGCATTTCTTAAGAAATAAACCACACGATTATGATATAACTCATCGACTGCAAGGACCTCTGAGGATTTATTCCAGAAAGAGAAATACTTCTATTACCAGAAAACTCTGTACAAACTTTCTTTCTATTCTTAAATATCTATGCTTTAGGGTGTTGTGTCTAAGAAATCAGTACCTAACCAAAGTAACAATGACTTGCAACCGTGTTTTTTTCTAAAAGTTACATAGTTTTGAATCCTACATATAGAACATATTTTTTATCTATTTAAGTCAAATTTTGTATGGTGTATGAGGTAGGGGGTCCAAATGTAGTCATCTGCATGTAAACGTCGACTTCACTGCTATCTGCTGAAAAGACTTCTTTCTCACTGAGCTGAGTCTTTGAACTATCAAAATCCACTGACCACATACACATGGGTTTGGTTTGGGACTTTAATTCTACTACACTGATCTTTGTATCTATCCTTCTCATGACCACAGTATCTTTTTTTAAATTGAATTCTTTATTGGTACATTTTATATATACATCATGATCACACTCAATCTTGAGAATTTGTACCAGTATATGGCCCGACTTAATTCTCTTTTTTTCCTATTCCCCTACCCACCTACACAGTATCTTAATTATTATAGCTTTGCAGTAAGTTAGGAAACTGGAAAGTGTGACTCCTTTAACTTTGTTTTCCCCCCAGGGTTGTGTGGGGTATAAACTACTCAGGTAACTGAGGCAGAAGGATCACTTAAGTCCAAGAGTATGCGGTCAACCTAGACAATGCATCAAGATACCATTTCAAAAACAACAACAAAGAGTGCTGGAGATTTAGCTCAGTGGTTCCTGCTCTTGCCTAGCAAGTGAAAGGTGCTGAGTTCAATTTCAGTAACCTCATACAACAATACCGGGCATGGTGACTCACACCTACCAGCAATGAGCACCACATACCACAATACTTGGTGTGGTGGCTCATGCCTGTAATCCCAGCACTCAGGAGGCAGAGGCAGGAGGATTGCAGAGTTCGAGTCTTGCCTGGGCTACATAGTGAGCTCAGGGCCAGCCTGAACTACAAAGAGAGACCCTGTCTCAAACAAAAACAACAAAAAACCCCAACAACAACAAAGAGAGTATAATATGTACACCAGTATTACAAAAGAAACAAAAATTATACCTGTAGTGAATGTTTATTGATTCCTTTACATTTTAACTCAATTTCCCAATATAATAGTTAAATAATTACATATACTATAAACTTTAAAAATGTGAATTTTATTATCTGGTGGCTATTTAAATCTCTCGAAACAGAAAGCTGCTTAGCAACCCAAATACATTCTTAATTTAAATATTTTAATGGCATATAACATTCTCAGAAAGCTTAATTATTCTATTTTTAGGTATGGAATATATTAACATTCAGTGAGTATGTTAAATAAAGCATGCACTGATTTGATTCTTGCAAAGTGATATCATAATGTCTTGTGTTCTAACATTCACTTACTAGGGCTAAGGTATAGCAATATTTGCTTGGAAGAACTTTGTAATATAGTGATTTCTTATATAAATCAAAGCTTTACAGAAAAAAATGATGGGATTTAGATTAGCCTAATGGATTTATAATCCATTAGCATATCCACAGTAGTAACTCATGGGACTAAAAACTAAATTTATAATTTCACATTCATAACATACTTTAACTCCCAGAACTATTCAATCATAATCTAGGAAGAAAAACGAGTTTACAGTACTACAGCTTTAGTGGGTGTTCATGAATTGTTCACAATAACAAAAACACATAAAATGAAGAATGGATAAGCAAAACCTATTATAATTCCATGGCTGGAACATCAAAATAACTTAAGTAATTATTTTAAATAAAAAGCACTATATAGTTTAAAATGGTCACTTAGGGACTAGGGATTTAGGTCAATTGCATTGTGTCTGTATTATAAATGCAAGGTCTTGAGTTCAATCCCTGGGACAGGAAAATAAAAGGAAAAACATACAAATAAGCTGTAAAAAATTAAATGATCACTTAAACAGTAAAATGGTGCTACAGTAATTACTTAATATTTAACTTTCATTGCTAGATAAGACTATAACACAAAACTATAAAAATTAGAGTTTATTTTTACTTCTAACATTATCGTTTTATTGCAACTACATATTCAACAGAAAAAAGAAATTATGTAATTGAATGTAATTACTACTTAGAAGTCAATGTTTTAGACCCCTGATACAGCTCAGTGGCATAATATAAGTTAGCTGTGTGCAAGGCCCTGAGTTCAATCTCCAGCTCTAAACAAACAAACAAACAAACAAAGTTAATAGTTTAAAATTTGTCTTTCCATTTGTGTACCTATTTGTATTATTATTTTATGAAGTACAATTTTTCTTTTGTTTTACAATAGCCAAAAAGTTCAAACTTAGAGAATAGGATTCACTTCATATTTGATATGAAAAACTTGTCCCTTCACCCAAACAAGCATATGTAGTGTTCAAAGGTAGCTCACAAGGATCAGAAATATCTTTACATTAATGGAGAATGAAATATTTAAAGAATAAAATTTTTGAATTAAAATTGGAAAGGCTGAGATTACTTGGCTATGTAATTATATGATTTAAGAATTAATACTGCAATAAATAGAAAGCAAAATTATACAGACAAATATAATTTTAATTATAAAACATATGTGTATTAAATGAACTAGAAGTTAAACAGGAGACAGAAAGATCTAGTCCTAGACACACTAGAAAGTGAAAGGGGCAGATGGCATGAGAAAAGTCAAACGAAGAGGAGAATTGAGAGTGCAATGAATGGCTGCTTAGGAAAGATTTCAAGAGAATCACAGTGAGTTTAGAGCAATAGACGTTTAGAGCAATAGATGAGGTCCAAGAAGGGCTGAGTCTGTTGTTAAAAGGAAGTTCTAATAAGTGGAAGAAAAAAGGTATTTAGAAAAAAAAAATCTAAGGTTTACCTAAAAATATTATTTAATTCAATAATTTGGACTGAAGAGCTAATAGCAAACTGGAGTTGAAAGAGGAAGACCAAGAAAGGTCTGACTAAGGCATTAAGCTGAATTTGGCACTGATCCCTAAATAAAGATAACCTCAAAACTTACCACAGTTTTACTAAGAGTTCTTTTCAATTTAGAGTAATTTTTTAACACTTTGAAGTATCTGTTGTAATAAAAACAACTTTGAATTTTGAGGCCAATTACCTGGAATTCAGTTCTGATTCTACTGCTTCCTAACTAATATGATTTAAAGAGGCCAAGGGAGGATCATAAAGTTATCCCAACTCTAGTTTCTATTTATAGAGGGACAGTAATGTCCTCTGCTCAGCTTAACTACATATCCCTCAACTGTTCAGTGCTACAATGCCAAGTACTAAGGCCTGCGATGCACAGACAGCAAAAGGGAATCTCAGTCTCTGAAGAGCTCAAGTGTGAGTTTCAGGGCTTTGGTATAGAAATCTACTTTGGAACAGGATGTGACTTAGGAGGCCTGCTACCAGTGTGGCCATGGAAGAAGAGGCAGTCAGTTGGCTGGCTGAGCCCTCAGTGAGCATCACTGCAACGGTCAGACTGAATTGTTTTCTCTGCCTCTTGCTAAGGAAACTGTATAACACTAAAACAGGAAAAGTAGCAGAGAAAGTCAAAAAGCAAAGAGATATGTAGGTACCTACAAACAATATTACTACAGTCTCTGGCTTATGATAGTTTGCAATGATTGTTCAATTTTACAAGTATGCAGGAGTGATAAGCATTCAGTAGAAATCAGTTTGAATTTGGATCTTTTCCCATAACGGCAGTATCCTGTATAATGTTCTTACAACACTGGGCAGTACTGATGAATCACAGTTCTAGTCAGTCATGGATCAACCCACCATCAGGATTATCATGGGTCAGTCCACCATCAGGGTTAACCCATGATACTTTATGGTGTGCTTAGTGTTGTGACTTTTGGTAAATTTGGTGTATCATATGCACTTTCAACTTACCGTGTCTTCAATCTAGCATGGGGTTACCAGGAAGAAACCCCATCTAAGTGAAAGAGCACCTGAAAGCATTCTGCAATTATAAGAACTGTATAAAGACATAGGAAGGCTAATGCATTAAGCAGTAAACAACAGATTCAAGTAGGCCACATATTTCAGGGGTATTTTATAACAGCAAGAGACTAAGAGAGAAGGGGAAGGGAGAAGTAAACAAAAAGACCTAAGATATATTACATATATATATATATATATATATATATATATATATATATATATATATATACCAACTCCCTGTGATGAATATAATCATTATGTACTGTACACTTGAATAAAAATAAAACTTTTAAAGTGTGTGTGTGTGTGTGTGTGTGTGTGTGTGTGTTAGTTACTAACTGTGTCTTTCCTAGGACACCATTCCCAATACCTGTAACTTAAAAAAGAGATGGTCACCCCGTGGTGGCCCAGCAGCAGAGAGCTTTGAGAAGAGCCTAAATGTTTTTGAAGCAAAGGAGAGAGGTTTGAGGGATATTAATGGCAATGTGTCTTTTATAGTGATACGCTTTTAAAGATTTAAACATTTACTTTATCTTTTGATCATACCTCATTTAAAATGTATCATTGAAACCTAAATGTAAACTTTATTTCCCAGCCATTTGAATAAAACTGACCTGCATAATTAAGATTAATTTTGCATGTAAAAGAAAGCAAAGAACATCACAGCCTGGTGAGGTAGTACCCACCTATAACCCAAGCACACTGAACGCTGAAACCAGTAGGATTTTAAGTTTGAAGGTAGACTAGGCAACTTAGTGTAACCACCTCAGAAAGAAAAAGAAAAAAAATTAAAAGGGAAGGTAGTTCAATGTAAAGGTCCTGGATTCAACCCGAAGAACCCAAAAAAGAAAATTATGGCCTCCCAACCCTTGAAATAAAAACTTTAATCATCTGGCTTAAAGATTAGCACCCCACTTATAAGACAAGTTTGGAGTCTATTTTTCTCTACGGACACATTTACTTTCTAGAGTTCATGTTAACTTTTCCTGAGAGTACCATAGTTAATCAGGGTAAAAATCAACTATGCAACATGAAGCAAAGTTTAATTTTACATGTCTTGTATATACGATAGTGGAAGTTTCGATGCACAAAAGCCAACTCGTGGACTAATGTTGAAGGCTAACTGCATGTACTGATCCCCAAGGAGCCTGGGAAACATGCCCTGTTCTTTTCCTGCATCCGCGTAAGCACCGAAAGTGAACTCCAAGGCTTTAATTTTAAGTAAATTTCATTGGCATCATGTGTAGAAAAATAATGGGTTGAAGATTAACCAAAAAACCATACTTTCAGTCTCAGTTTTGATTTCATTCATATTCAAATTTTACATATAGTTAAACAACAAAACTAACCAAAAATACCCCAAGAAATTAGCATATTACCTGGAATGTAGCTCTGTGCTGCCATTATTATATTTGCTTCCTCTTTCCCAGATACCAAAGTCAGGTACACGGTAAACTCTTTCCACACAGAACACAAGGTTCTGAATAAAAGTGACCTAAGGTGGGGGGGAGGAAAGAAAGAATGAAGCATAAAGGCACTTGCAATCACACGATCATTAGATACTGATCATAATAATTAGATACCATTAGAATCCCAAATATATTTAACATGCCTCTCAACATTTTTTTTTTTTTTTGAGACAGGGTCTCCCTTTTGTAGTTCAGGCTGGCCTTGAGCTCACTATGGAGCCCAGGCAAGCCGCCACGAACTCAGCAATCCTCTTGTCTCTGCCTCCCGAGTGCTGGGATGACAGGCGTGAGCCACCACGCCCGGCATTGTGGAATGCGGTGTTGATTGTTGGTGGGCGTGAGTCTCCACGCCCAGCACTATATGTGGTTACGGGGATCGAACTCAGGACCTTGCGCTTGCAAGACAGGTGCCGGAACCACTGAGCTAACCCTCCGGCCCTCTTAACATATTTTTAACTTGTTGAAATTCTTGTGATTATTACATTACTATGAACTTTTACCCTGTACTTGTTTTTTTTCTGATAACTCACTTCTGGTGAGAATTTATACAGTACACAAAGAAAACTTCTTATGTTCCAACTATAATTCTTCAATGATATATCTATTATCACTTGAGTACTGTATATGCTAAGAGCAAAGAAAAATATAAAGCATTGTCTTTATTATACGGCCATTATCTGGCATTTAAAATTTCCACATGAAATGCTAAATAAATATAAGCTTTAGATATCAAAAAGTCATGCTGGATCAAGCTGGAGCCTGGAGTCTATTCATGCTCCCAGCAGCTAATCTTCCTGCCCACCTTTTCAAGAGCTACAAGTACTTTGGTTACAAACTCAAAACTCAGCTGGAGGCAGGCTCTAACAAATGGGCCAGGAATCATAGCTTTCACATACAGATTTCAAATATTTGGCTAAATTTATACTCTCAAAAGAACACAGAAAGAAAATATTATGATTGGTTCTTATTTAATGAAAGTTTATACATTCAAATAAAGGTAATTTTTAAAATAGGGTTTAAGCCCTAAACTACAGTACTTTAAATTTATTTTTCATGTCCGGTTCAATACTGCATCAAAAATCCCTTAATGTCCTCATCACAAGATTCTTTTGAGGTGGCAACACATGCTTTTGACCTCAACATAATTAATGAAATGTTTATATTCTTAAGAATGAAAAGTAACATACAAAATCAAACAGGAATTCACCAGTACACCAGAAGATCTGACAATCAAAAGAAGAAGAAAATAGATGGTATAGAAATAAGGAAAACCTAAGAGCAGAGAGACCACAGTTTTTTGAAAGAACTCTTCCTTGCTCTCTAGGCCCTCTGGAAACCCATTAAATTCAGGTTACCTCATAAGTGGTGAGTGGCTTGAATTTTAAATCCCTGACTCTTCAATTTCTCTCCAGCAAGAGTATTTCACCTTTGGAGTCAGGAACAACCCACCCATGTCAGTGAAGGAAATGTCTTACCAGTTAAGGCACACAGAAATAGGGCACAGAGTGAAGTAGTTCTAGATTTCTACAAAACACACAGCTACCTCATAACCTTTTCACTCAAGAGTGGAGTACAGACCAATAACAGACTGTTTTCGTTTTCACTTTGAATTCTGTTGAGGATCGCCACAGCTTACCCTAGCCCATGCTACCATGTTTACAAGCCAAAAGGGGAAATGCTGTTGTAAAACAATGCTGGCCCTGTGCCTGGAGGTGCAGCTCAGCGGTACACTGCAGGTCTAGTATTCTTGAGGCCTCAGTACAGATTCCCAGAACCGTAAGAACAAACACACACATAAACCTGGTCATTTTCATGATGTCAGCTCTTCCATGGTCCTAAGAGTTGTTTAGGTTTTATAACACATATAGAAAATACTTTATGGTTTGCCAAGGCACCAATTTTGAAACTTCAAAATAATAATCCCTCTCTCTTTCATGACAAACTTCTCGAGTGTGCAATCCATCACTTGTTCCTCTCCACTCCTTTTTCCCTCTACTTGGATGTCAGGACTGACTATATTCAGGTAAGGAGCTATGGTCAGATTACTTAAGTGCTAGAATTCCTTGCTAGAAAAGCTTTTCTATATAAAATCCTGCACAAAAGAGTAAAATATCATGTACATGTTTGTTAAATGCCTCCACTCCACTCACACCAGGTACAGTATTTTTTTTCTGCTTCCTGCCAAAAGCTTGGAAAACAGTACATGGCACAAAATAGATGCTCAATAAATACTTGCAGCTTGACTTCCACCTACATCACTCCCACCTATAGAAACTATAGTCACAAAAGGATTATAATTCTTTTTTTTAGTTGAATTCTTTATTGGTACAATTTATATACATCTCAAAATCACATATAACATTGGGGAATTTGTACCAGTATATGACACAAGTTAATTCTCATTTTTACCCATATCCCTACCCACCCCCACCTCCTCACCCCCTTTATACATGCTCTTTTATTTTCTTTCTGTATCATATTTATTCCATCCCCTCATCACACTCCCACACCAAATTTCCTATGGAAATTTCCCACTCTATAAAAGCTGTCATACTTTCTAGAGCTCATTTGCATCTACAGGTGTTCATGCCAAAGAGAAGATCCGGAATTTGTCTATCTGTGATCTATTGATTTCACTTATTAGTATAGGATTATAATTCTTATAAAAATCCAATCCCACATTCTTCACAGATTTTTATAAAACTGTCACCTCTTTCTTCCTTGAGGTTCCTACTGCTTTGACTACTGACACTACATTTATCTTCCTTGTCTCCTCTCAAGACTGGCATCTCTGCTGGTGAACATTCTTCAAAGTTCCACTTTGTTTTTTCTGTATGGATACCTCATCACTCTAGGAGGCTCAGTCACTATCAAAGCTTCTACTACATATGATGTAGGAGACAGTAAATACCACACATTGCAAAGGCAAAAATATCACTCACGGAAGACCTAATCTTGCTCCCATGATATAGTAAAATGGACTAACCACGTGACACATGGTTTCTATAAAGTGAAGAATTTTTTGCTATGTGTACAGTGCAAGTTTATAATTTTGTCACTCTCCTAATCCAGTTTTCAATATTCAACACATACTTTTGCTTCCATATTTACTTATGAAGAATTTCCACTTAGATTTCCCACTAACCCACATGTTTTCAACTCTTCCACTTGGAAGCACTTCTCAACTTTTCTTTTTGTCACAAGGCTTTCAGTGTATATATCCTGAATTTACCTTTGGCTTCTGAAATTTACAAGACCATTGTTTTGGAGTGAGTTCCTGCAATAGGCTCAAAAAACAATATTAGTGACTTCTTGATGTGGAGTCACTTCTGGTAGATGCTACATCATCAGATGAAGCTCCTATACAGGCCAGTGTAAAAAAAACAAGAGATTCAGAAAACCAAAAAAAGAAACCTAGTTTAGCTAAACTGGCATGTTAGGAAAGTTCCCTGTTTTAATCTTTTAAAAAAATTTTTTATTTTTTTTTTTGAGACAGGGTCTTGCTTTGTAGTTCAGGCTGGCCCTGAGCTCACTATGTAATCCAGGCAAGCCTCGAACTCAGCAATCCTCCTGCCTCTGCCTCTCAAATGTTGGGATTACAGGCATGAGCCACCACACCTGGCACTGGGGTAAATGGTACTGATTGCTGGTGGGCGTGAGTCACCATGCCCAGGAGTTACCAGGGATTGAACCAGGGATTTTGAGCTTGCTAGGCAGGTGCCAGAACCACTACACTAAATCTCCAGCCCCCCCACCCCATTTTAATCTCATAAGGAAAATACTTTCAGAAAACTATAACCACTCCAATTTTGCTCCCCATTTCTGTTTTCTTCGATCCCTTTCTGTCTATAAAACCAGCTTCCTTTGTTCAGTTCAGACAGTGCAAGTTCTCAATATTTGGACAAGATATTTTCCAACCTGTGAATTACCAAAGAAAGCCAATTAGATATTTAAACTAATTTTGTTGTATTTTTGTCTTGTGACATGAATATGTCAACTTTTATCAATTATATTCACTTTCTACCAAGACTGCTGTATTTCACAGCAGTTCTTTAGTCAAAAAAGTTTTATAAATCTTAACACAGTGTCACAATTTTCACATTTCATTCAACCCTTCCATAATCTGTGCACTCCGTCCTCACATGCCTCTACTTCCTCTGACAGATAGTTGGACTCCAATTGGGCTCACTGACATTAGTCTTATTCATTTTGAAATGAAACTTTTCTATGAATCTTCCTCCAATCCCAGTGCAACTAGAGGGAAACTCTTATTAACTCTCATTCTTCTAAAAGCAAGACAATAGCTCTTAATTTTTTATTTTATGTGGATTTTTTTCTCACCACCAATTAGTATACAGGTCCACCATTTCAAATTTACAACTTTAACTACCACAGTCTCTGAAAAATGGTCATGTTTTTCCACTCATTTATCAGGAAAACAAAAAACTGAGATGAGATAATCTCATTCAAATATACAGATACATACAAGTACAGATATATTCTTTATATATAAATACTATATATCACTTTGCACAAATATATTATTTGTCATATTTCAAGACTATTAATGTGTGAATTATGTGATTGTGCCCTAAATATTAGTGGGGCTATTATATAATATGCCTAAACAGTAGTCACTTTTTCTTTTTCCTTTTTTAAGAGAGACAGTCTTGCTATGTTGCCCAGGCTAGCCTTGAATTCCTGGACTCAAACATTCCACCTGCCCCTCGCCAGATGGCTACAACCTAGAGGAATATGTCACTGCTCTATTATTCTTTTTGAACACCCCAAAAATTGAAATCTAAAACATATCTAGTTGTAAAAACTGTACAAATAAGGATCTGTGGACCTATATAACATCTCTGAACTCAGAAATATAGACTGTACTTTACACAAAAATGACACCATGGGTTAGTAGAAACTGGGCACCTGAGGAAATATGATATTACTAGAATATGTAAACAAAGATCAGAACCTTTTCCAAGTGAGGGTATTCTGCATATTAATTTCTATTTTGACTGTAGTTTATATTTACAATGTGTTATACCTTGTTTTTGCAGTATATATCTCTGAAATCCACTTCTAGATAAAGTTTATAGAGAAAAATTTCAGAAAGACCTCCAAGGGTCAACTCCAAATAGTGTTGTCCATAGTATTTTCTGAATATTTTAATAGATTGAAAACAATACACCTTCACACACCTGAAATACTTTCAAAATAGTCAAATGCAAATAAAATACACACTGGGATACATTAAATTTGGTTAACAGTGTGTTAAAATAATCCTAATGTATTCTATAAAATTTAAGCTATATATAATAAGAAAATAATGACAAATTGAAGACTGAAAGGGTCTCATGTTGGATATATAATCTTAATTAACTTACTTTAAACTCCAAGGCAAGGATACTCTGTCCCTTTCCCTATCAAATTGCATAGAACTCTTCAATTCTGAACATTACAAAATTATAGTTAGAAAAAATAAATTCCAGTGTTCTACAGCATTGCAAGACGACTATAGTTAATAATAATTTATCACATAGTTCCAAATAGCTATAAGAGAGGTTTCTGAATGTTCCTACCATCAGAAAATGATAAATGTTTGAAGTGATGGATATGTTAATTAACAAACTTAATTCAGCAATTACATACCATATGCATTTTAAAAAATCTTAGAATTATGTAACTGTATATGTCAACTAAAATTAAAATTTTATACACAAAATAATAATTTGAAAATAAGATATTTGAAATATTAATGAAGAAATTAATAAGGAGATTGAAGTTACAAATGATTAAACAGAAATTTATTAAGGACTTAATAAATGGTCACTGAGTTAAATAATTTAGACCCAATAGGAAATAGTAAATTTAATTAATTTTTTATTATATCTATATTAAATTGATAAAAACAGGTACTATACAACTATTTATTTCAGGATCTCTTTCTCCAGCAAGTACTTCTGCACAATGAAATAATCAGTAGATGGAAAAGACAACCTACAGATTGACACAAATTTCTTGTTACCTATCCATCAGATAGAGAACTAATACTTAGAATATATAAAAACCTCAAAAACATAAGATAACTCTAAAAAAAGAAAAACAAAAAATGAGCAAGAGAAATGAACAGACATGTCTGAAGAAGTATAAATGGCCAATAAACATATGCACAAATGTTCAACATTTCTGGTCATTAGAGAAATGTAAATTAAAATAATGTAAATTTTCATCTTATACCAGAAAGAATGGAAATCACCATGAAGTCAAAGAATAACAAATGCTGCCATGGGTATGGTAAAAAAGGAACCTTTTCCCATTGTTGTTAGGAATGTAAACTAGTACAACAATTATGGAAATCAGTCTGAAGAGTTATCAAATGACTAAAATTATAAATTACATATAATGTGGCTGTTTTCCTTCTAGGTACCTTCCCAAAAGACATCATATTACAGTGATTCATGCATACCAATGTTTACTGCAGCTCTATTCATGATAGCTAAATTCTGGTAGCAGCCTGTATGTCCGGTAACAGATGGTCAAAGAAAACGTGCTAACTATAAATAGTGGACTATTATTTGGTTATAAAAAAGGATAAATTTGAAACATTTGTAGGAAAATGGATGCATCTAGAAAACATAATACTGACTGTAATAAATCAGACACACAAGATTAAATACTTTCAATCCCCAATACCAAAATTTTAAAAAGATTAAATACTGTAAGGTATTTCTCACTTGAATAAGGTCAAGTACAAAAAAGTAAAAGAAATGATGGACGCAAGAAATAAGGGGATAGATCATTTTTTACAAATGGGAAAGGATCCAGGAGACAGACAGGAGCAGAATGGAAGAGCGGAAGGAGAGAAAGGATTTAAGATGTGCCACATATAAAAATTACATGTCATAAACATAAGCTAAGCATAGTTAACAACAAGAAGAATGAAAATGGGGAAAGGCCAGTTAGAAATAGAGGAAGAAAGATGGAGGAGAAGAAGAGGATTAATAAAAGAAACTGCTGTGCTATGTATATGTATTTACTTCTCAAGATGAATGTAAACTTGCATCTACTGAAGCTATGTCCTAATAAAATTTAAATTTAAAGAGGCTTTTTCTCTGTTCATCAGGCTTCAGGCATTTGTGATTTTTCACATAATCTTCAGTGTGATTGAGGCTGACTTTCAGAATCAGGGGTTACTCAAAGAAACCGCTTCAATTTACTTCTTCTAAATCCCTCTTTTATATTCAAAGTGACACAGTTTTAGTTTTTATGGTTATTTATCTTTAGCTTATCTCTTCATTCTTTCCTTGTTTCTGTATAATTGTGACTTTTTGACCAGATGTTTTATCACATGTTTCTCAAAATCAGTATCTCTGATCTTTTCTTATGATTAAATTGAGGTAATATATTTTTGGGAAAAAATACCAGGAAAATAATGTTATGGTTTTCATTAAACATTATACCCTAGGACTAGTGAAGTTACTATGTTTTCTAATTGGTGGTGTAACCTTCACAACTTAATTAGGTGATTTATGCCAGGATTACCTCCTCTAATGTTACAATATTCTCCATTATACTTAATACTTTAAGAAAAATGCTTTCAGATTTCATGAAATTTCTTCATATTTTCACCAACTAATTTTAGCATTTGTCAGTGGATCACATTATAGTACTATAATTACTATTACAGTTCTCACCTAAAGGTATTTTGTTTTCCTCCTTCTATATTTATAAATTAGAACCTTACCTCAACACTTTTTTTATGGAACGCTGCTGAAATGAGTATTTTAAGCGTGTACCTAGGAGAAAGTTTTCCAAGTGTTTTGACATCATGGTACCTATACAAATAAGTATCTGTTCAGCAAAGTGAAGTACTTGGGTATCTGGCTACCAGAGGTTACTGGCATGGGCAGCGTGACTAGCCCACCTCCACAAATATATTTGGGATGAAGGTCTCAGTACGTACCCTGATTCCTCTCCAACCTGTCTAGGTTACTTGAGTTCTAAGCTTTACTGTAAGGAATACTTTAAAAGCTGAATTGTCCAATCATAGAGCATGTTCACCTCCAACTTAGCAGATGTTATCAAATACCTCTCCAAAGTACTCCAAGCACCTATACCCACCTCAGTAATGCATGCAATTCTCTTTACTCTGTGGTCCTTGCCAATACATACCATTATCCAACTGGTTTAGGATACCAATTTGATAAATATAGTGATACGTAACTAAAACTTGAATTGTTCTAATTTCTTATAAGGGGTATTTAACTGATTAGTAATAGTTTTTTATATTCTATATATAGATCATGTGTCAGATACTTGTGTTACAAATGTCACCTTAAAGACTAATTTATGTTCTTTATTGTTGCTTGCTTTTTGATGAACAGATTCTTATTTTAATGGATTAAAACAATCTTACACGAAGCCAGAGATTTAGCTCAGTGGTTCTGGCACGTTCTGGCAAATGCAAGGTCCTAATTCCATCCCCAGTAACCACATGCAACAATACTGGGCCTGATGACTCAGGCCCACCAGCAATCAGTACTACACACTACAGTGGCCAGTGTGGTGGCTCATCCCTGTAATCCTAGCACTTAGTAGGCAGAGGCAGGAGGACTGCTGAGTTCAAGGCTAGCCTGGGCTACATAGTGAGCTCAAGGCCAGCCTGAATTACAAAGTGAGACCTTGTCTCAGAAAAACAAACCAAAAGCCAAAAAAACAAATATATTTTTTTACTTGATTATATTTTCAATATTAAACCTTCCTGTCTATTGGGATGATTTCTACTAACATTCAATTAGGCCTTCTTTTGGCCACCAAATTTTGTCCATTAGATTTATTTAGATTGAATAGAATATTTAGTTTATATTTAATTTTTAGTTAGTAATTGTTCATCTACAGACAAGTTACTGATTGTTACATGTCAATCATATATTCAACTTGGTGGCTAAGAAATTTTATGAATTTTAATAGTTTATTTAAGGATCCACTTGGATTTACTACATAAACTATAGCATGAATGAAATATAAACTTTATCATTTCCACTGTTCCTGTCTGTATATCTTATTTTAATGCTCTAAGTCATCTGTATACAATGAAGTAGATATGTATATAATAAATATCCTTTTCTTGTTTCTGAACCTAAGAGGTTGTTTTCTAATAGCTTGTTATGGTTTAAATGAAAAATGGCCTCCATAGTCTCATGTGTTTGGAAGGTGACTGAATTATGGAATAACAGCTGGCTTGCTATAGGGAACCAGGGTTTGGCTGGAGGAGATTGCGGGCGTGTGGCAGAGAAGGTTTATCTCCCTCCCCACTCTTCCCTTCTCTCTCTGCTTCCTGGGTGCTAGGAAGTAAGCAGCTCTTCTTCCCCTTCCTTTCTGCCATGCTGTTCTTTATAGAGTTGGCCAACCACAGACTGAAATGTAAGCCAAAATAAACCGCTCTTCCTTTAAGTTGTGAGTGTTGACCCTTGTGTTCTGCAACAAGAAAAGTAACTAAAACACAGCTTACTAGTAAGTATGATATTTATGCAAATATCTTGAAAGATTAACATTTTTAAATTAGGAAAATTCTATTTTATTCCTTTAAGAATGCTCTTCAAGTGGTAGGGTTTAGCTGAGTAATAGAATGTTTGTCCTGAGTTTAACAACTGGTATAAGTAAGTAAACAAATAAATAGAATGTTTTTATGAAGACATAATAAGGTATTTGGACCAAGAACTTTTCCTACACCTATTGAGATTTATCAAATGTTTTTGCACCCTTAAATTTGCTTTGATAGATTACATTAATGTATTATTTTGAATAATGTACATTTCTTGGATTATACGATCCTTGGTTCTGGCACATTAGGCTAGCTAATCAGTAATACCAACATATTCATTTTATTTTTTACTAAGAGAATCTTGATTTTAACATTGCAAGATTCCCCAGAAGCAGCAGAGTTATGTGACCAAGTACTAGCCAGTGCAAGCAAGCCTCTAGACACTTTTATAAGCCTTTCTCTGTCTTAGTTCTTGCCCATGTAGATGTGACACCTAGAGAATGGCGGTTATATTAATATTACTTGAATAATGTTCCGTGTTAAATACTGCAGAGTGAGAGATGGGGATCATATATCCTTGAGGACACTGGTCAGCTATGTTAATGCCCAGGACTTCCAACTTCTAGAACTTACAGTGGAAGAACTAAAATATTTATTTATTAAAATTAGCAATATTGTTATTGTTGTTTTGGTAGCTAAAAGCAATTTTAAAATAATGTTACCCCTTATTCATTCCTATTCTCAGTGTTTTCACCTTGTGCTTTTTAGCTGGAGTTGGTTTGCAAGTTATTAAGAACTTCATCCTTTCTGTCCATTAAATCAAAGGAATGTATTTGTCATTTTCTATTGTACATGTTATTCAAATCTGCTATACTGAATCATCTCTTTTCCAATTAGAAATTTTGGTTTTTAATGAATTTTTCCCTTTCTAGAAGGCAATGATCTTTTTTTTTTTTTTTTTTTAGACAAGGTCTCACTTTTTGTAGTTCAGGCTGGCCCTGAGCTTTGTAGCCCAGGCAAGCCTTGAACTCAGCAATCCTCCTGCCTCTGCCTCCCCAGTGCCAGATTACAGGCATGAGCCACCATACCTGGCTTCTTTATCATTCTTTACTACAAATATCTAGGAAAGCAACTTCCACATGGCAGAGGCTCAGTGTGTTTGTTAGTTACTAGTCCAAAGGAGTACATGAACAATGAAATATTACAGGGTGACTCACTGGCCTAAAGTTTAATTTTCATACCAAACTGTGTCAATTTTAAAATTATACAAGCTTCATAAAATTTATGGGGAAGCTTTCTCTGTTTCATGAGGTAAGAGTTCTCTGTTACTTTAAGCTTTAGTAAAATCTGCTTATAAAACAATCTGGAACTACATTTTCAGTAATATAAAGGCAAGATGGAAGATTTTTAATGAATGATTTACATTGTTATTAAAGATTACAGATCCTGCATTCCTAAAGTGGGCAAATTTGTTCTTAGGGAGGTTGGGACTAAGCAAAAATTCGTAGATATACAGTAATGTACAGCCTTCCAAAGCTCAGCTGGACGTGACAAAGTCTTATTCCTTAGTATTTAACTTCCCTCATTAAGGAAAATTTAATTTAAATAGCTTTTTCCTCAACGGGGGTTTACAACAACAAAAAGGTATTGAAAAACCATTATGAGTCTATTTATTTCTTTTTACATTTCCTCTTAGGTTCAGTAACTGAATTAGTACGCTTGGAATACTACACAAAATACAACAGAGTGTGTGGTTTAAATGATAGAAATTTATTTTTGCACAGTTCCAAATGTCAGAAGTCTATGATCAAGACATCAGCGTGCTGAAGTCCTTCTAAAGCCTCTTGCCTTAGCTTGATGACGGTCATCTAAGTACACAGGCCCAATGTCGCTGACATCTCTTACTAGGGCCTTAGGTTTTTAGCAACTATGTATGTCTAAATTTTTTTTCTCTTCTAAAGACACAATGATATTTGGTCACGGTGCATTCAAGGGTCTTGTTTTAATTTCTTTACCTTTTAAAAGTTAAATCGTTAAAAGACTAATCATACAATCATATTTTGTGGTACTGGGGGTTAGATCATTGTTCATTTAATTGAATTCTTTATTGGTACATTTTATAAACAGCTCACAATCACCCTAAACATTGGGAAATTTGTAACAGTATATAACCTGAGTTAATTCTCATTTTTACCCATATCCCTACCCAACCCACCTTACAACTCCCCCTTATATACATGTGCTTTCTTTTCCTTTTTAAATCATAATTATGCTTTCCCCTCATTACTTTCCCCTACCACTTTCCCTCTGAATATTTCCTATTTCATAAAATCTATCATATATTCTAGAACTCATTTACATCTACAGTTTCTCATACCAGAGAAAAGATACGGTATTTACATGTCCGTTATCTATTTATTTCACTTATTATGATGTCCTCAAGGTGTGTCCATTTGTGCATAAATGACTCAAACTTGTTGTTCTTTATGACAGAGTAATACTGCATTTTATTAAAAAAAAATCCCACATTCTCTTTGTCCAGTCTCCAGTTGATGGTCAACTGGATTGTTTCCAAGATGGGGCTATCACAAACTGAGCTGCTCTGAATATGGGTACACATTTATCTCTACAATATGATTCTTTTAATTTCTTTGAGTATATTCCTAGCAGGGGAATAGCAGAGTCAAATGGGACCTCTAATCCTAGTTTTCTGAGGAATGTCCACACTGATCTCCACAATGGTTGTACAAGTCTAAAGTCCCACCAACAGTGGAGAAGGGTTCCTTTCTCCTTGCGACCTCACCAGCATTTATTGCTGGTTGATTTCACAATGGCAGCCATTCTTTGTGGAGTTAGGTGAAATCTCAGTGTTGTTTTCATCTACATCTCTTAAATGACCAGTGTTGTTGAGCATTTCTTCATATGCTTCTTGGCTTTGACTTCTGCCTCTGAGAAGTGTCTGTTCATTTCAGATGCCCATTTTTGAATTGGGACTTTAAACTTATGGGGAATGATTTGTTTAAGTTCTTTGTATACTCTATATAGTAGCCCTTTTTCTGATAAACAGCTAGTAAAGACATTTTCCCATGTTGTTGATTGTCTTTTAGCGGTACCAGTATTTTCTTTTGCTGTGCAGAAGCTTTTTAGCAGATCCCATTTGTTGATTCTTTCTGCTAGTTCTCCTGATATAGAGGTTTTGTTTATAAAGTCTTTCCCTAAGCCAGTGTCTCCAAGAGTTTTACCTCACCTGTTTTGCAACAGGTTTGGTGTTTCTGTTTTAATGTTTAAGTCTCCAATCCATTGTGATTTTAGTTTAATACATGGTGAAAGAGTTAGGTTTAGCTTTAGTTTTTGGCAGGTTAAAGCCCAGTTTTTCCAGCACCATTTGTTAAAGAGGTTGTCTTTCTTCCTTTGAGGAAGTTTGGCTCCTTTATCAAAGATAAGGTGACTGGGGCCAGAGATTTAGCTCAGTGGTTCAGGTGCCTGTCTAGGAAGTCCAAGGTCCTGAGTTCGATCCCAGTAACCCCACATACAACAATACTGGACATGGTGACTTACACTCACCAGCAATCAGTACCACATACCACAATGCTGGGCGTGGTGGCTCATGCCTGTAATCCCAGCTTTGGGGAGGCAGAGGCAGAAGGACTGCTGAATTCTAGGCTTGTCTGGGTTACACAATGATCTCAAGGCCATCCTGAACTACAAAGTGAGACCTGTCTAAAAAATAAAATAAAAATAATAAAAAAAAAGATAAGGTGGTCTAGTGTATCTGGAGTTGTTTCTAGATCTTCTAATCTATTCCAATGGTCCTCGGGTCTGTTACTTTGCATCTTTAATACTAAAATTGAGGGGGGATGCAAGTCAGTCTATAATAGTAATTTATGGCTTTTCTAGAATGCAGTTCATTGGGATAGTTTTAAGTTTCTTTGGCTCATACTTTCTTAAGATAAAATCTTTTCCTTTAAATACTTACTTATATATAGCTATGTTCTTTTAATTGATAACATTTGTTTGTCAATAAACTATTTTTTGCCTGCCTGGAAAATTTTTTACAAAGTTGCAATATGTATATTTAAGCTTTTTGCTTAATAAAAAGCTGTTTGTTTTGTTGAGAATTCCTGCTCTACTTTTATATTTTATAACATTCTTTTTATAACTTTAAATTTTTTCATCTTTTAAATTCTTTATGCTTTTTATTTACTAAGATATTCTTTATAACTTCTTCTTTTTTTTTTTTTTAGACAGGGTCTTACTTTGTGGTTCATGCTGGCCCTGAGCTCACTATGTAGCCAAGGCAAGCCTCAAACTCAGCAATCTTTCTGCTTCTGCATCCTGAGTTCTGGGATTACAGTTTGAGCCACCACACCTGACACTGTGGTATGTGGTTACCAAGGACTGAACCAGGGACCTTGCACTTGCTAGGCAGGCACCAGAACCACTGAGCTAAATCTCTGGCCTGAACTTCTTAAAAATAGATATTTAGCCGGGTGTGGTGGCTCACACCTGTAATCCCAGCACTTGGGAGGCAGAGACAGGAGCATTGCTGAGTTCGAGGCTTGCCTGGGCTACAAAGTGAACTCAGGGCCAGCCTGAACTACAAAGCAAGATCCTATCTCAAAAAAAATAGACACTTAACTTGGTAGCTTTCTATCGTTAACTTCTTTTTTTAAATGTGAACATTAAAGGTTTAAAATTGCCCATAATAATAGATTAGTTACATTCGACAATACTATGTCATGTTTTTATTATCATTTCTTGTTATTTCTCCATTATGGTTTTCACTTCTTTAAAACTATATAAGAGGGCCAGTGGTTAGCTCAGTGGTTCTAGCATCTGCCTGGCAAGCACGAGGACACGAGTTCAATCACTGGTACCATATATCACGATGCCGGTCGGGTGTGGTGGCTCACATCTGTAATCCCAGCACTCAGGTGGCAGAGGCAGGAGGATTGCTGAATTCAAGACTAGCCTGGGCTACATAGTGAGCTCAGGGCCAGTCTAAATTACAAAGCAATACCCTGTTAAAAAAAAAAAAAACACTTTACATAAGAGACTGCCTTTTTTGTGATTTCTAAGAAGTGGCATTTACTGGGTACCTATTAGTACTGAGTTCTAAATTCAATGTATCCAGAGAACACAGATACTAATTCTTTGATATCCATTAAATCATTATGAAAATCACTGAGACCAACAAGTATTCAAATAATCTATACCATTTATTATTTTTATCTCCTTGGTTTACTATTTTCTTAAACTGATTTTCTACCTATTTATGATATTGTAATATAAGAACAAATATAGCCCTGATCAAATGCACCATAATCCCATCATTTCTATCAAACAATTGATCCTAGCCTGGGAAGTCAGCAAGTCAACGGGAACCTGTCTCAAAGACAAATATATTATTTGTTCAAAGGGAAAAGGAAAATGGAGGATAGGGAAAATAAAGGGAAAGAAAAGTTTGATGATTAAAAACAAAAAAATGCAGGGTGGAGATTTAGTTCAAGTGGTACCATGCCTACCTTGGAAGCACAAGGACCTGAGTTCAATCACTGGTACCGAGGAAAGAAGAAAAAAGAAAAAGAAAAGAAAAGAAGAGAAAAGAAAAAGAAAGAAAGAAAGAAAGAAAGAAAGAAAGAAAGAAAGAAAGAAAGAAAGAAAGAAAGAAAGGAAGGAAGGAAGGAAGGAAGGAAGGAAGGAAGGAAGGAAGGAAGAAAGAAAGAAAGAAAGGAAGAAAGAAAGAGAGAAGGAAGGAGGGAGGACGGAAGGAAAGGAAGGAAGACAAGAAAGAAAGAAAGAAAGAAAGAAAGAAAGAAAGAAAGAAAGAAAGAAAGAAAGAAAGAAAGAAAGGAAAGAAAGGGAGGAAGGGAGGGAGGGAAAGAAGGAAAGAGAAAAGGAAGGAAAGAAAGAAAGAAGGAAGAGAGAGAAGGAAGAAAGAAGGAAAGAAAGAGAAAGGAAAGAAAGAAAGAAGGGAAAGAAAGAAAGAAAGAAAGAAAGAAAGAAAGAAAGAAAGAAAGAAAGAAAGAAAGAAAGAAAGAAAGAAGGAAGGAAGGAAAGAAAAGGAAGGAAAGAAAATGAATTACAATTTACATATATAGAGGGTGGGGGGTTGGACGGAGGGTAGGGAAATGAGAATCAAGATACATTATATACAGACACAAATTCTTAATGTTAATGTGATCTTTAATGTTAATGTGTCTGGGTTGCTGAATGTGTGGAGGTCCTAGGGGGTAACTAGCATGGATATTCCATGGCCTTCTTTCATGTATGTCCTCTTATAGTACTGCTACAGTCATCTTTATCTTTTGTAACATTTTTTGGTAATAAAATGCTAAATGTATTCCCTGGAGTTCTGTGAGCCATTTTAGCAAATTAATCAAATCCTAGAAGGAAGCAGTGGGAACTCCAATTTATATACAATTATTCAGAAGTACAGGTCCCAACCAGAAAATTGTTATTGGCACCTGAAGTACAGAACAGGCTTATGGTACTGAGACTTTAACTTTTGGAATCAGATCCAAGCTCCATGTCAGAACTAAATTAAATTATAAGACAACCACCCAGCCAGTGTCTGCTAAGAATTGCTTGATATGAGGAAAATATCTACATATAGATGGTATAAAAGTATTCTGTGTCATATCTATGTAGCAGGATAAATAAAACATTTTTTCTTCAAACAATTCCATTAAGTTTTTGCTTTATGTTTTTTTTGTTTGTTTGTTTTTGTTTTTTGGTTTTTTTTTTTTTGAGACAGGGTCTCGCTTTGTAGTTCAGGCTGCCTCTGAGCTCACTATGTAGTCCAAGCAAGCCTCGAACTCAGCAATCCTCCTGTCTCTGCCTCCCGAGTACTGGGATTACAGGCGTGAGCCACCACGCCCGGCTGCTTTATATGTTTTGAGGCAAGACAATTAGGTTCATACAGTTAAAACAAATCTATGCAAACTATTTCTTTCATCATTTAGTAATATCACTCTTTATTCTTTGCCTCATATACACCATTTGAGGTATAACTGAATTCAATAGTCCAGGTACAAAATAGTCTTTTAAAAAAATGTGTTTGACCTGATTTTGAAGCCCTGCATAGAGGTTGGTCAGCTCATCTTAAAGAGTGGATTCACTTACACCCCACTGCCCTTTTTCACTTTCTTTATCACACTAGAAGCCATTATGCAACTTTAATTGCTAAGGTCCAGTACCTTTGGAATTAAGACTATGGCTAGAGAATGGTGCCCACAGAAGTTGGCCAGCAAACAGCACAAACAGGAAACCACATAAATTCCATCTTCCTTGTCACAAAAAACTGCTCCCCTAAAGTTGCAGCTTGCTATTTAAACTGTCCTCCAATACAATTCCCTCTTGGCCCTGTATTGAGGCTCTGTCTTATTCAAACCTATAAATAACAAAGAACTAGTCCTTCTAAAGATGAATAATAGAGTTTGCATTTTATCATAGTATTGCTTCTGGCTATCAAAAATTAAAGCTATCTATTTATAAACCACAGAATGGTGGGATAAATTATTTCTACAAGGTAATATACAGCCCAAGCCTCCTGCCATTTATTATTTCCCATGGAGTTTCAGGGTGATGGAAGTATTGATAGTGACTGACATTTTTATCTATGTTGTACAGAACTTAGGTTTTCTTCAATTCATATTTTCATTCATTGTTTCCTCAAGTATTGCCTTTCCCCAATTCCATCCATTCAAAAATTGGTATATGTATGTATTCATACATCTGTCAACAATGATAGAAAAAGTAGTCACCTTTTATTTTTTTATTAGTAAATGTTTGCTATGCATAGTGAATACATTCACCTTGGGGAATTCATACATGTACATATCAAATCTTAATCCTGCTTACTTCACCTTTCTTTCCTTCTCCATCTCTAAATCCTTTTCCCATTTATAAAAGATGCCAGCTATCATTTTATTGCTTTAGTGGTACTGAACAAAATGTCACCTGTGTCTTACAATAGTGATAACTTCTGGGCATGACCACCAAAAATATTGAATTCAAAGAATAAATCTTTTCTTAACTAAACTGTAGTCTGATTTCTTCTAAAAATATGAAAAGAGCTTGTCCCTGGAGAAGTGTTACTCTTTTAATTCTGTAATATTGTTGCAGGTGACAAATGCACAAGGGTATGTAAATACTGAAAAAAACCTCTGACCATATTTCTAGATGTCAGTGGAAACATGGATTATTTATTTATTTTTTATTTATTTTTATTTATTTTTGCAGTACTGGGGATCGAACTCGAGCCCTTGTGCATCCAAGGTTGATGCGGTACCACTTGAGCTAAATCCCCAGCCTCATGAATAATTTATTTTAATAAAAAGTCTATTGAAAATACAGATTTTGTCAAATTCCAAAATATTTCAAACAAGTGAAAAATAATAACCTTTTTTATTACCACTGTACACCAAATAATGCAACTTGATTTAAAATTCATATAAAAGACCTTTTAAAGTTTTAGGTGACTGAAGTGAAAATTTCATGATACAGTTTTAGAAAAATACTGAAGTCTTCCCTTTAAATCCGATTGCCCACTCAGAACAATATTGTAACATTTGAGGATGAAAAAGAAAGCTCAGAAGTGGAAATCAACATCCTCAAAGAATATTCTTAGCAGATTCAATATTCAAATACTAACTTGAACAACTAATCTTAGCATCAGTGACTTTATTCTCATGGCAATGGACAGAGAAATGCAACTAACAATGACAGAGTCAAAATACATAGTGGTTCCAGAGAAATGATTAAGGAACAGTTAAATATAGATAAATTAGGTCTCTGAAAAAGCTTTCCTGCCACAGAAGAATATAAATGGCCCCCTGTTTTATTCACTACAGAAAATAGACAAAGACATAAACATCCCTCAATTATGGAACGGTAACTGTTTAAAATTTCAGGTAATTGCAGAAGTTTTTGTTTTCCTCTTAATAGTTATTTGGAATAATTATGAAAATAAAATTTTATGCTACAGGCCAGAGATTTTTGCTCAGTGATTCCAGCTCCTGCCTCACAAGCGCAAGATCCTGAGTTAGATACCTGGTAACAATGCTGGGCGTGGTGACTCACACACACCAGCAATCAATACCACACAGCACAGTGCAGGCTTAGGGGCTCATGCCTGTAATCCCAGCACTTGGGAAGCAGAGACAGGAGGATTGCTGAGTTCGAGGCTTGCCTGGGCTACATAGTGAGCTCAGGGCCAGCCTGAACTACAAAGCAAGATCTTGTCTCAAAAAAAAAAAAAATGAATTATGCTATAATTCAAAATTGATGCACAACATTTGCTTTGAAGTTAAACATGAAAATATATATTAGTATGATATGTCCTGTACAGGTACAAATTCTCAAGGATGAATGTGATCATAATGTATGTATAAAATGTATGAATAAAATCAATTAAAGTTTTAGGTAGTTTAGTTATTTTTAAAAATATCAGTACTGCCTAATGAAATAGAGCAGTACTCTGATGTATATATATGTATATATACACATATGTACACATATTCACATGTTCATTTATTTATGCAACTTGCTTATAAAGGTAAAAGGTACACCTTTTTTTACTAAATAAAATATATTTTGGAAAATATAATTCTTAATGCTATATTTTTTCCTAATAACATCACATAGAGATTTCAATAAAAATTAAGCAATGATCATTTATGCATTTTAAATAAGTGTATTAATTTCAGCTACAAATGAGTCTCATGAAATTTTCTTCCTTGTTAATTTATGTCAGTAATAACTAACATTTTAGTATATGTATGATAGTGACACTATTCTTTATAGAAATCTATACCAAATATACTCTAGGCTCATGTTTTTAACTTGTCAAATTACATTATCCTGAGTCCATTCACCAACATAACAATTGAAAATTTGGAGGAAAATTTTCTGAGAAGACATTATTTTATTAACAAAATAAAGACTATAATTATTTTACAATCCAGTGATAGACCAATAATCCCAACACAAGAGATTATCTATACCAACTGTTTTCTTTTTCTTTTTTCCCTTTTTCTCTCTCTCTCCCTCTTTCCCTCTATTTCTCTCTCTCTTTTCTTTGATGACAGGGTCTCAAACTCATGGTGATCCTCCTGTCTCAATCTGCCAAGTACTGGGATTACAGGTGTGTGCTACCACACCTAGCTCTATCTCTCCCAATTATGTCTTTCTATTGTAAACATTTATATATATATATAAATATAAATGTATATATATTTATATATAAATATTTATATATATTTATATAGAATGTATTTATATATAAAATATATACATTTATATATATTATATAATATTTTATATATATATATATATATTTTTTTTTTTTTGCTTTTTGAGACAGGGTCTCGCTTTGTTGTTCAGGCTGGCCCTGAGTTCACTATGGTGCCCAGGCAAGCCGCCGCGAACTCAGCAATCCTCCTGTCTCTGCCTCCCGAGTGCTGGGATTACAGGCATGAGCCACCACGTCCGGCACTTATATTATATATTTTATATATTATATTTATATATATATAAATGTGGGTGCATATATACATTTATACATACATATATATTGAGACAGGGTTTCACTTTGTAGTTCAGGCTGGCCCTGAGCTCACTATGTAGCCCAGTCAAACCTTGAACTCTGTAATCTTCCTGCCTCTGCCTCCTGAGTGCTGGGATTACAAGCATGAGCAATCATACCCGGTTCTAGATATATTTATTCTTACAGATTTAAGTTGTTACAAATTCTCCAAGGCATTACTTTTCTAAAACAAAAATATCAAATTGTTTCTGATGTCTACAAAACTCATTTAAATTGCTGCAGATCAAAGCAGATAAAAAAAAAAAACAAAAAACTGACCACCAATGTGTAATAATTTTAATTTAATTTTTTCAAGATCATATACTTAACTAATACTACTTAGTAATGCTACTTAATATAACCCAAGTTATATGCACAAGGGTTACCAATTTGAAAATTTCAAGGGATAGAAAGGTAAGTGGAATTGAGACAGGGACACAGAAAGGTCACAACAGTTAGACAAGGAAGCTGGCAACTGAATTGGTTCGCAGAGAGCACTGTCTTCAAATATTTTGCTCATTCATTAAAAAAAGAAAAAAAAAACATTGGGAGCTGGGTATGGTTGTACGTCCCAGTAATCCTGCCAGTCTAGAGGCAAGGCAAGGGAATGAAAGTTTGAGCCCTATCAGTACAGTACAGCAACTTCCAAAAAACTTATCTTAAAATGAAAATTAAAAATAAATAAGGAAAGGGATGCCACTCAGTGCAAAGGTCTGGGTCCAATCTCCAGTACCAGGTTTGGGGGCAGAGTGGTATCCACGTGGATGGATGATTCAGAAGACATGTATACCTCTTATGAGGGACAACCACCATCACCACCACCTTGACAACAAAAAAGAAATGGGACAACATTTCTTTCAATAAGAAAAGCTGGTGGTTAGGACAGAGGAAAAAGTATCTCAGATAAAATTATTTCCTAATCCTTATACACGTGCTTTATAAAAATTGTAAATGAGAGGTAAAGAAAACAAACTGTGCACAGTAAATAAGAGAAACATTAGCTACATGTGGCTTTTCAGCACTTGCCATGTAGCTACTCTGCATTAAGAAGGCCTTTCACCGGCCGGAGGGTTAGCTCAGTGGTTCCGGCGCCTGCCTCACAAGCGCAAGGTCCTGAGTTCGATCCCTGGTAACCACATATAATGCTGGGCGTGGAGACACGCCCACCAACAATCAACACCGCATACCTCAATGCCGGACGTGGTGGCTCACGCCTGTCATCCCAACACTCGGGAGGCAGAGACAGGAGGATTGCTGAGTTCGCGGCGGCTTGCCTGGGCACCATAGTGAGCTCAGGGCCAGCCTGAACTACAAAGCGAGACCCTGTCTCAAAAAGCAAAAAAAAAAAAAAAGAAGGCCTTTCACAGTGTAAAATACATACTAGATTTTGAATTAGTACAAAAAATGCAAAATGTCTCTAATATTTTATATTACATGTTAAAATATCATTAGAAACATACCCAAGTAGACAAAATATGCCCCTTAAAAGTTGAATGCATAAAGAAAATGTAATACATACAAGGAAACACTATTCTGTCATAAAGAAGGACTAACTTGAGTCATCTATAGAAATGTGAATATAGCTTGAGATCATAATCATAAGTGAATCGGACACACAAATTTAAATAACATATTGTTTCTCACATATGAGAAATTCAAATGGTAAATAAGGAGCACAATGGAGGATAGACATGGTACTGGAAAGGAAAAAGAACAAGCCCCAGTGGGAAGGTAAACAAAGAGGAACAAGATGGAAGAAAAGGAAAATGGAAAAAAGAGAATAGAAGAAAAAAATAAAAACAAAGCTTTTATAAATTGGGAAGGGAACAGGAAAAAACAAAGAACAAAAATCATGTACAGGTACAAATTCTCTATTATGAATGTGATCAACATGTATAACAAATATGTACTAATAAAAAGTAAGGTTAAGCCGGGCATGGTGGCTCACGCTTGTAATCCTAGCACTTGGGAGGCAGAGACAGGAGGATTGCTGAGTTCGAGGCTTGCCTGGGCTACATAGTGAGCTCAGAGCCAGCCTGAACTACAAAGCGAGACCCTGTCTCAAAAAAAAAAAAAAGTAAGGTTAAAAAATTTATGTTACACAGTTTTCAGTGTGGCTTACTAGAAAATTTTAAATTACACATCCAGCTCACATTTACTTCTGTTGGAAACTGTAACTACAGAAAAAGGAAAAAATCCCCACACATTTTCCCAGTTTTCATATTCAACTGGAGGTAACCTCACAATAGCTCTAACCACTAAAACATAAACAGAAAACCTGGGAGATTTCTGATCACAATGGCTACATCATTTCCCTTTTGAAAATCAAGTATTTCTCTTCTTAGTTCTTGTCCTTCATTTCTTTCTTCTCTTCCTTTTTTTCCTCCTTCCACTTTTTTTAGGAGTCATTTTTATATAACACAAGAAAGACTGACAGACTAAGTGGTCAGACACCTCCAGACATCTTATCATATGAGAAAGAAAAAGCAACTGTTTCCTGAAGAAACGGTTTCATTTCAAACAGGTAGATACATTGAAGATAAATTTCATATAATCATAGAACAAGCTCTTAAAAATCTGAGATGGCCAGGTTTAAAATATAGCCAACAAAAATTACAAAAGCAGCCGGGTGTGTTGGCTCATACCTGTAATCCCAACACTTGGGAGGCAGAGACAGGAGGATTGCTCAGTTCAAGGCTTGCCTGGGCTACATAGTGAGCTCAGGGTCAGCCTGAACTGCAAAGCGAGACCCTGTCTCAGAAAAAAAAAAAAAATTACAAAAGCATTAGACAATAAATATTTGAGTTTGATTTGGTTTTTTAAAAAATCAGATATTAAATATAAATTCACCACCTGGTTTTGAAAGCTGTTACGTGACACCAATCCCAAGGTAAGACTTCAATCTAAGAACTTCTTAATTCTGCTCCAAATGAATGTGTTTGTTCAGCAAAAAATTATTTATAACAGTATTAATATTATAATAGTAATGTATTGCTAGAGTCTATCCTAACAAAGGCCTGGCACACAACAGGTATTGAGTAATTTCTTGAGGATGAATGGACAACAAGTATCTGGTTGCATGGTTCTAACACATTGTACAGAATCTCAGGCAGGCATTAAATGCATTCTATATGCTTAGTGAAAACTACAGAAAGAGCTGTACCTGCCTACTGAGAGCTTTCAAGTTATGTGCGGAGCACACACATAAGACATCTACAAAGGCTCAGAGACTTACCGCTAGGAGCATCTAAGTAAATCTCTCTTCAGTTTTTAATTGATGACTAAGCGAACTGAGCAAACCTTTCAATGGTACACATATCAAACAATATGAATTCATAGAAAATGTTCAGGAAGCGTACTAAGCAAACAGGTCACACAACAAATACAAACCAACACCACCACATGTTGGAGGAGAGCGATCTGATTTCTAGAGCTGATATATTACGTTATTTGAAATGTCTACTTTTAACAACAAAAAATGGCCCACCTCTATGAAAAAAGAAACCAACAGAATCTATCTTTGATTGAGGACAAACATTACACTTACTAAGCAAAAATTTTAAATATGACCAAAGAACTAAAGCATTTTCAAAAAATTAAAGAACCCTCAGAAAGATAATCATATAGAAAAAATTAAAAAGGAATAAAATTCACAGGAGGGCCGGGCATGGTGGCTCACGCCTATAATCCCAGCACTCGGGAGGCAGAGACAGGAGGATTGCTGAGTTTGAGGCTTGCCTGGGCTACATAGTGAGCTCAGGGCCAGCCTGAACTGCAAAGCAAGACCCTGTCTCAAAAAAAACCAAAAACCAAAAAACAAACACACAAAAAATTCATAGGAGGAATAAAAATATAAGCTTGAGTTGAAAGAGCAATAATAAGAACAATTATTTTTCATAATTATATATAAGTCATAGAAAGTATGATATGGGATAAAATTAAAGAATAAATAGTGAGATCTCAATAGATTCATGTGTATATTGTAATTTAAAAATAATTATAACAATACAAAAAATCTAACAAGTAAAAGAAGGGGGATGTTATACTAAATATATGACTAATATGAAAGATGTAAGATTGAGAAGGAAGTGCAGAAAAGACAGATGAGATCAATAACGAATGAACAGAAATCTAAAATATTTAGCCCCAAATACACCAAATATTTACATTAAATGTACATAAACTAATGTCACATTTTAACAGCACAAGAATGTCAGACTGGTTTTTAAAAAAAAGGACAACAAAATGATGCTTACAAAATATGTGCCATATAAATAATAGAGCAAATTTTAAAATAAATGAAAGAAATGAAATGCAGTATAACTACTAGCCAACAGAAACTGGTCTAGCTAGACAAAACAGATTTTTTAGAAATATTACAGATCTTAAATGGGGTATTTCCAAGTAAATGAAAAAATATGAACGATCTCAAATCACACGTATGGGCTGCATATGATTACATGATACATAATAGGTATGCACACATATAGTCATATGTATAAACACATAAAACAGAATATACAACTAGAGAGAGCTGGAGATCTAGCTCAGTGGTGGTGGCACCTGCCTTGCAAGCCCAAGGTCCTGAGTTTGATCCCGGTAAACACATACAATGCTCGGCTTGGTGACTCACGCCCACCAGCCATCAATACCACATACCACAGTGCTAGGCATGGTGGCTCACGCCTGTAATCCCAGCACTCGAGAGGCAGAGACAGGAGGATTGCTGAGTTTGAGGCTTGCCTGGGCTCCATAATGAGCTCAGGGCCAGTCTGAACTACAAAGCCAGGCACTGTCTAAAAAAAAAAAAAAAAAAACACAACTAGAGAAAAAAATTCACAAGTACATAGTTGGAAATTGAACTAAATCCAAAGAAAATTCTTTGATGTATAAAAGATAAGACAGCATGCTGGGAGGAGGACATAGGAGGATAGTAAGTTAATGCACAGCTTGGGCAATTTAGCGATATAGCAAGACTGTTTTAAGATTAAAAAAGAAACACTGGGCTAGGTATATAAATCAATGCAAAGCCCTATTTTCAATCCTCATCCCTGTAATGGGAGAAAAAAGCTAAAAGATGAAATGTGTACAGCATGTTGCAGTTTACCTAATACAGAGGAACACTGAATTCAACAATATTCTTGTCAGGTTTATCTGAAATGTTTAACAATAATGAACACCACATGCTGACTCAATTCATAAGCAAATCTCACCAAATTTTAAAGGACTGAAAACACAGAGTATAAATTCCTCTCACCAGTGTAAATTTAAATTACAAATCATATTTAAAATTAGAAAATCACCACATATGGAAATTAAGAAATTTTTAAATAACGTAAGTAAAAAATCAATGATGATTAGAAAATATTTTTAAAACAATCGAAATAATGCCAGAATAATAAATCTGAAAAGCAATTAGTCTAGTAATAAGAAAAGAAAGATGCTATAAATCAAATTCAAGAATTGAAAGGAGGAAATCATTACACAGTCAATAGATATAAAGTGATAAAAGGATATTACAAAGAACTTTATGCCAAATTTTGTGGGATAAGAAAAGAGAAATTTTTCCTGCAAAACTCAATCTGCTAAACCTAATAAAAACATACACACAAGGGCCTGAGATTTAGCTCAGTGGTTCCGGTGCCTGCCTCCCAAGCACAAGGTCCTGAGTTCAATCCCTGGTAACCACATACAATGCTGGGCGTAGTGACTCACGCCTACCAACAATCAATACCATATACCATAGTGACGGGCATGGTGGCTCATGCCTGTAATCCCAGCACTCGGGAGGCAGAGGCGGGAGGATGGCTGAGTTTGAGGCTTGCCTGGGCTACATAGTGAGCTCAGGGCCAGCCTGAACTACAAAGCGAGACCCTGCCTCAAAAAAAAAAAAAAATACACACAAGAGCTGAAATTATAAATTATAGGTGGAAGTTTGTATTTCTCTAAAGATTCATGTAAGTCAGAGCTATAACAGTTTTCTTTAAAAATATATTTAATGCAAAGCATTAGAAATAAAGTTAAGTTTGATGAATTTATATAGCTTTCATTTTTATTTTAAAACACAAAAGTAAGTGAATACTATCACTGAAATCTGGCTAACAACTTTAAACATCCTAAGAACCAAGACACCTTTGATATAGTGAATACCTAAGAAGAAATAAAAGCTGCTAAGAAACTTCAGTATAAACACAATGTTTTACCTAATCGATGTTCTCTTCTAAAGAATATTGATGTTCTTCCAAATATCTAATATTTTCTATTCATTAAGGGGCTAACAGGTTAATTTTCACATATAATTCTTCTACTGGGATACAATACATAAAACTATATATATATGATATATATATCATATATTTATATAACAAAATATGTAATATGCATTTTTCTTAATTTTTATCAGATGATCTACTCTCTGATTAGTCTATCACAGAAAGCTTTAAAGATAATAATATCAAATAGTTTTCACCATTTATGTACATTAGCCACAAAATCCTGTAATTAGAATAAATGACATATAAATATTCTTTCTTTCTCTTTCTCCCTTCCTTCCTTTATTTCTTTCTGTCTTTCTCTTCTTTCTTTCTTTCTTTCTTTCTTTCTTTCTTTCTTTCTTTCTTTCTTTCTTTGGCCCGGAGCTCACTATGTAGTTCAGGCAAACCTTGCATACAGCAATCTGCCTGCCTCTGCCTCCCAAATGCTGGGATTACAGGGGCGAGCCACCATGCCTGGCTAAATGACATATTATAAAGCCATGGTTATGGTATAATATTAGTACCTAAACTGTCTATGTAAAAACAGATGTGATAAAAAAGCAATTGACGGGGCCGGAGGATTAGCTCAGTGGTTCCGGCGCCTGCCTCGCAAGCGCAAGGTCCTGAGTTCGATCCCCGGTGACCACATATAATGCTGGGCGTGGAGGCACGCCCACCAACAATCAACACCGCATACCACAATGCTGGACGTGGTGGCTCACGCCTGTAATCCCAGCACT
>PVIC010007016.1:0-31852 GCA_004025085.1 Thryonomys swinderianus
TAGGAGATTGATGTATTTTTAAAAAATTTTTTAAGTGTATCAGTACAGTGTGCTGCACATTATGATCATGTTCCTCATGGGAAGATGGTATCCTTACATAACACATCTTAATTCTTTTTATCCTCCATTCTCTTCTCCCCCTATCTCTTGACCCTCTCCTCACCTGCAGAAGATTTAACTCCATGTTTACTAATCTCTATCTTGCACTTTGCTCCTTTTGCATTCATTTATTGTTTTTCATTTTCTCTTTATTAATATATGTTTGCAGTACTGAGGGTTGCATTCATCACGCGGCATTGGTACATGTACATAACATATCTTAATTCTTTTTATTTCCCATTACCCCGTCATCTCCTGCCTCCTTCTCATTTGCACAAGATCTAGCTTCATGTTTCTATTGTCTGCTTTCCTTTCACTCTTTAAATTATTTATATCTTGGGATTCTCGTAGAAGAGAAACCACGCCTCCTAGCAATCATCCATCTGGCGCACAGGCTGCTGGGGAGCCTAGGGAGTCATCCGAAGTCCCAGGCTCCCTGCGCCAGGAGGGGCAGATGGAACAGAGTTTGTGAACCGCCATGTTCCCCCCAGGACCCCAGCGGCAGAGTGTGCAGGGAGAAGCTCTCCTGTAGGAGATTTGCTTCTCATTCTCATGGAACAACCAGACACTTGTGGAAAGCACTGCCCCGGGGATGGAGGGCTTCCTGGAACGCAGAGGAACGTGACTGAGACGGGAGGTTATAACTCTCCGTACCTGACACCGTGGGCCTGAGCAGAGGGTTAGGCAAACTTAGCACTGAGCAAGACAGAAGGGAGACAGAGACCTGGAGGAAGGACCAAAAGAAGAGAGCTGGGTCCCAAGAAGGGTGAACACAGAATGGTGCCCACGGTCACCTCAGTGCCCTCGTGACCACCTGGTCGAGTCTCCCATCTCTGTCCCCTGTCTGTGACTATTGTCTATCTTCTGTCTCCAGGTGAGATGCCAGGCAGAACAGTTAATAGTGTCTACTAACCTGGCAACTGTAATATTTATCTGGATTACTAAGAGTATTTTCACTATAGTCAAATTTTCCCTACTCACCATTTTTATCTTACCAGCACCAGTATTCTAAGAACCCCACGTAGAACTAGGAATTGATGTGATAAGAATCTGCGTTATGAATGTGTCATTCAGCAACAGCGATCCTGCCTGGGGTGCCAAGAGAGACGGTCCCAGGAAATACTTCAAGCTCCTGGCCTGGAGGCGAAACAAAACTGCTTCAGTCCTAGGACGCAGGTGTATACCTCTTGCTCCCAGGAAAAATATTACAATCTTGCTATTCCTTTGCCAAGAACAGACAGGTGTCCCATTTTACTGGTATAGAGAATTTTGGAACCAAATACTAGGTTGAGATGGAGCCATGAAAAAAAACCCAGGGCAGAACAGGAGAAACTCAGATGACAGACACAGATAAGATCCTTTCCTGGGCCCTTTGGCAAACCCTTTTCCCATCTGCAGAATTCTAGAGACCTTCTCCCATCGACAGTCTCAATATCACAGCATGAAATAATCTCTAGGTGGTGTATTTTGGGTCTCTCTAGTGACAAGGCCTGCCTGTGCATGCAGTGTACTGTTTGTTGATTCACTCTGTGCTGTGTATATCTCTGAGCAAGCTGTGTCGATACCACAACACAGCCCACTTCTCCAGCACTGGTATGCCTGGGCACCAAACGGAAGGGTGAAATACCATCTTATGCAAAGGGCTCTGCTTAATTTTATAACTGCCATTTTAATGAAACCACTCAGACCACTATTTCCCAGTGTAGAATATCCCTATGTAATCCTCTCGTTAGTAGCTATGAAGCTTTCTCAATATTCTTGTAGTGTGACCAAATACATTGTCATCCTGACATTCTTGCCCACTGATGTGTAGAGTGACCTCACGTCCAAGGTTCCCTGGGGGATAGAGATGACAAGTCTGCTGGCAGGTCTGCCCCTCACTCACCCCAGTAAGCCTCGGCAAAACCAAAAGGTGGCACAGCACAAACCCAAGAGGTGGCACATCACAGTCCTAGCCCTCGTGCGGCCCATCTGCACTCAGGCCTCTCCTGGATGGGTAAGAAGTAAGAAAATGGCTGCTCGGGCCGGAGGGTTAGCTCAGTGGTTCCGGTGCCTGCCTTGCAAGCGCAAGGTCCTGAGTTCGATCCCCGGTAACCACATACAATGCTGGGCGTGGAGACACGCCCACCAACAATCAACACCGCATACCACAATGCCGGACGTGGTGGCTCACGCCTGTCATCCCAGCACTCGGGAGGCAGAGACAGGAGGATTTCTGAGTTCGCGGCAGCTTGCCTGGGCACCATAGTGAGCTCAGGGCCAGCCTGAACTACAAAGCAAGACCCTGTCTCAAAAGCAAAAAAGAAATAAGAAAATGGCTGCTCAGAGTCTGTGTCCCTTGTCTCTTACAGCACACTTTACATGCCAGGCTCCCTGCTCAACAGACCTCAGCTCACTGCCAAAGCCCTATCTGGCCATTGCCCTTAGTCTGTGCCCCAGCAAAGAACTGTGTTCCTGGCATGCCCACTGCCTTGGCTCCTGACAACTGAGCCCTAGGTCCCAGAGGGTAACACCAAGGGTAGTGGGCACAGCGTGGCTACCGGGGGTTGTGCTGTCCCCTCATGTCCTCAAGAGAAGACTGTCCCAGAGAGAGACAGAGCTGGAAGGGGGAAAGGAGAGGCTAATGTCCCACAGCATCTGAAAAGTGTCCGTTAAAGCCTGGTCTTGCTGGACACAGTGATCAGACACGTGATCCAGCTCCTTGGGAGGCTGAAGCTGGGGACAAAAGTTCGAGGCCAGCCTGAGCCATTTTAATTTTTAATAAAAAATTAAAAAGAGTTGCTGTTGCAGCTCAATGGTACCACACGTGTCTAGCATCACAAGCACCCTGGGTGCTCACAAAACAAGGCAAAACAAAAGAACCCTGGACTTCAAAGTGATTATGAGGGTGTATAGTCAAGTGACCGGCACAGACCTTTCTGATTTAACAGCTCATTAAGTTGGTTCACAACTTATTAATGTGCGGGCACTGAGCTAAAGGACCCTTTCATACCACCCCCCCCCCCAGGTCCACAGATAGAACGCTGGTCTGGAAAGTGGATGTGTCCCAACAGCCTGTTGATACAGCGCTCTGTCCTTCAGTGACCAGGGACCGGACAGACGCCAAGACCCGTGGATATCCCTGTCCCTTATGGCAACGCACCTCCGCGTGAGCTTTGCTTTTCTTCTTGCCTGTGTTGTCATTTCCAGATGACTTACAATGCTCCCTACAAGCTAAATGCTCCACACATACTTCTATACTTCTCCTTCTGGAAATAACGATATATTCAGCATGGTCATTGTTTCTGAAGATTTTTCATCCAGAACTGATTGAATCCATAGACGTGAAACCCACAGAGACAGAAGGCTGACTGTGGATTATTAAAAAGAAGGGGAAGTAGGTGAGCAGTTACGAATACTTGCAACTTTCAAGAAAAAGCTCCTCTAAACCAAAGGAATACAAAGAGAAAGGCTCCAAGGGCTGGGAGGACTCGGGGTCCAGCACCAGCTCCCCAGCCTGGACTCCCTCCGCACGCAGACCCCCTTCTGGCCCCCCGTGGATCTCTCCTCCGCGCCTCCATCTCTGACCACAGTGGGCTCCGCCCCCTGTTTCCACTGTATGTTTTACCTTCCACGATCACATCCTATGCCACAGAAACCAGATCTCACCTGTTGCTTGGATGCAGGAAGAGCTCAAGCATCTCTGCAGAGGTCAAGGGGTGACACACAGGCGCCCATTCTCCGGGGCCAAGTTCTGTGTTGTTCTCACCCAGGAGAAATGGTCATTTTAGTTTGATACTATTACTTTTATCACTACTTGTCTTTTTCTTCCTTTGCATCACCATTACCATCACGTGATATGGTTTATAAGGTATAATGGTTATTTTTTTTCCTGTGGTTCTGGTGCTTGAACCCAGGGCCTTTGCACAGAGCTATTCCCAGGCCCCACGCCTCCTGCTTTTTTTTTTTTTTTTTTTTGAGATGGGGTACTGGCAAGGCACTAAACTGCCCGTGCAGTCCTCCTGACTCAGCCTCCCAGAGTACTGAAATTACAGGTGTGCACCACCATACCCAGTAATATTATGGTGCTTTTATGGACATCAAGTCATGGTGGCTTCATAGACATATGTTGTTATAAGCACCATTTCCGTCTGGAAAGTTTCTCACAGCAAATGAACAACAGAATTTGAAGTCGAGACCTGGGTTTTAATCCTGCGCCACTGGGTCCCTGAGATCACAACCTCTGCGCCCACATCGCTCTCCTGATTGGGCTGCTCACACGCGGATCAGCACAGACTCCCAGCCAGCCTGGATTTGAGCAGATAGAAAAGAGTCAGGGAGGAACTCCATGTCGCAAAAACAACAGCAGCTACAAAAAGCCAGGGAACGGGAAGCGAATTTCATTTGAATAAACCCCAGTGACTAGATGCTGCTTGCCGGAAAAGGGACTTCCCAGAGGGGAAGGGCACATGAGAGCAGCTGGCACTTTGGCCCCATCATGGGACCTCAGGACTCTCCCTTGTGAAACAAATCTGCAGCCGTGTGGAAAGAACGCTTACCGAGGGGGTGGGAGGGAGCCAGGAAGCAGGATCTGCAAAGAGCTGGGAAGAAAGGACGCGATGGGCGGAGAAACGAGTCCCGGCGGAGAAATGAGTCCGGGCGGAGGCCGAGCCGGAAACCGAGGACAACCCAGGCTCAAGGGCGGCCGCCCAAGCAGAGGCTGGGCGGGGCGGCACCCTGTCCTCCGGCTGGACTCCCGGGCTTCAGAGCAGTGCTGCCAACCTGCTGCGCCAAGCCAAGCGGGCCAGCTCTGCCAGGAGGAGGTCAGAACGGGTGAGATGAGGACCTTGTCTGCCACGCTGCACAAGATGCGCAGAAAGCACCGCCATCTCTTCCCACTTCCCCGCCAGGAGAGCATCTGCAGCCTGCTGGCTGCCAGGGCGGAGCGGCCCTGTCCCCTCCCGGCGCTCTCAAGACCTGCTTCGTGTCTTCTGAGAGAGAAAAAGCTCCCCACTCAGTCCCTTCACGCTCAGCGGGGACCGGAGCAGGAAGGGGACAGAGACGTGCGCACCTGCGCGTTGCGTGAGAGGCGTGACGCAACGGGGACCTGGGGGCTGAGCACGCTAACGTCAGCGTATGTTAATGTTAAACTTATAGGTTATAGGTTTATTTTTCAGTTTATTTTTCCAGAACAGGGCCTGAGAATCAGAAATCGACTCAGAAGAGCAACAGCTGGCATGACCTGGAGTGACGCTCGCTGCCGCCAGCGCCCTTCCCTTCCTCACGCGGCCCGGAGCTCCGTCTCTTCCCACCAGTGTCCGCCTAGGGGAAAAGAGACATCCAGACAGGAGGTGGAAGGCGCCGCTCTGGTGCAAAGCTCTACAGAACTCAGACCTGCCATTCAAATGCCAGCCGGGAGCTTCTCCCAGCTCAGCGCCAGCGGCTGCAGGCCCCGAGATGCCCAGCAGAGGCACCAGCTGAGGGTTGGTCACCAGCAAGAGCTGGCAATACAGCTTACTAATGAATGTGGCGGCAGCAGGGGAAGCGGTGGGTGGCACTGTCTGAGAAAGGGGTGCCAGCCGTCGCCCCAGCGTGCCCTGCTAATGATGATGTGTTGGGTGACACACCTTACTCAGTCCTGGGAAGCGTCCGGGAGAAGGCCCTGGGGTCAGCTTGTGCTCCTCAGAGAGACACCGGCGATGTCTCGGCCAAGGAGCCTCCCCGAGGTCTCGGGGGGTCTCTGAGGGGAGCCCTGTGCACTGCTGGCTTCCTATAGCCAGAGGCTTGCTTTGGCCAGCGCACTTTGGGCTAGAAAAACCAGCAGGAATCAGGAAATTTGTCATTTTGATTCCCAAACCTTGATCGTCAGAATTCTTCCATCACGCTAGTAAAAATTGTTTGCCACAAAGGAATCATTTCCAGGAGACTTCAAAAATTATCTTTCGAAATCAGACCAAGAAGAAGAGTTTTCAAGGAAAAAGATCCCAGAGATGAGATTTAGGGATAGGACTATTTGGAGAGCTGTACAGGTATCGATATTTTTCATCACCAGTACGCAATGTGGGGCACAGAATTCAAATATTTATAAATCACGGGTTCCCACTCATTACTCTGTTCCCATGGGAGATTAGGTTGGTCTCTGAATGTAGGCCCCCCCCATCTGTATAATGGAAATAGAATTATTGCTCTCACCAAGTGATTGAAAAGAGATCATGTCTGTTACTTGCCAGAGAGGTAGCAGGTATTCAAGAGAAGTTTCTTGAAGGAAAAGCCAAAATCAGCAGCACGTATACTACATTTTAGGCCCTTCTCACAAGAACTCACTCGCCACGTGCATCCAGCAGTAAATCAGTCCTGTCCACTGAGCATCTCCCCGAGGAAAACTCCTGTGTCCTGCACACAGCACCCCAGGGACGCTCCTGCCAGGTGGGTTGGGGCTCCTCCCACCAGACCCGTCTAGGGTGATAGCTGAGAAGAACACAGCACCCCGTAATCTCCCTCGTAGAGCTCCAAGCAGACACTGGATCTGACATCCAGGGCTTCCAGAGCATCACAGATCAGGTCTTGTGCAAGAAGAAGTTCGATGGCCCAAAGGCCACCATTAAGGATTCGGGTAGAAGAGTCGAAGCACTTTTGTAATGAGTGCAAAATATCTTCTGGGCAATCGCATTCTAACGTGATTCTAGTTCATAACTATTTAATCTGCTTCATGCTGTATTCCTAATTATTTTCTCACTACATGTTGACTCCAAAGCCTTGACGTCAAAACTTAGAAGACCTGACCAAACTACACCTGTGTGGAAGTGGTACCCAGTACTGCTACTCACATATTGCGAGCAGAACCCGCCACATGGGCCCACACGAGACCAAGGAATCGAGTCCATCAGTTAATATAGTTTGGGTTAAACTATGGGAACAAACAATCCCTGGATCTCCAGGACTTTCATAAACAATGATTTCATGTAATATTCACCCTTCAGGTCACCTAAAACACTGAGATGCAGGCTGAAGGAGCAGCCCCTGGATGGAAGTTTGTCTTTCTCATACAAGAAAAAGAAAGCTTATGAGTCAGTGTAATGGCTTTAATGCTTCTGCTTAGAAAAGGCATACCTCATTTCTGTTCCGAGATCCAAGTTAGTTACATGGCCAGTACCTGACATCACAGAAGCATAATCCTTGTAATATGGAGGTCCACCTACCCCAAGTCATACGGCCAACTTCTGATGATAAAGCGTTGGAAAGTACAATAACATTGTCAACTGGAAGGACATCCGATATTGGAAACCATGTAACACAGCAAGAGGATTTAAACCTTTTTGTAACTCAAAGAGGCAGAGAATGGGATATTAGAGAATATTACCAATGTCTAGCATTAGCAACATTACGAAAGTACAACTTTATCAGACGACACGGTCTAGGCTGCCTGAGGGAGTTAGGGATAACAGCATGGAGAGAGAGAATATTGATTCAGGCCTGGGTCAGAGAATTTATTGTCATTGTCCTCTGTTATGTAACAGTGAACACAAGGGGCCTGGTCTCTGCCCTCATAGGGGTTGAATATCTTAGATAGAAAGAAGTTGCACTCTATGAATAAACACACAAAGGAATCTCTGTTTGCCAAATGGGCTATAAGCTACAATGGAAAACAGTAGGCTGTCAGAAACATATCAAAATAGAATAAAGAGACCACGCACGAGTGAGTGATGTTGGAAGTGAATGCTGAGTCAGCCAGGCAGAGCTGGGCAACAAATTTTCCAGTAGGTAACAGGTACTGCAATATCTGAGATAGAAAGCAGTTTAGCACACACACATGACCCCAGGAGAAGGGGGGGTGGTCATAGCATTTAATGGAAAAGCACCCCAGGAACAGACTGGCGAGGAAGAAAACTGGAAATCATGTTAAGGATTTTCAAAATTTTTTATATGTAAGAAGCAAAGATAGTTTCCAATGGTTGGGGAGTTCATGTGAGAGAGGCACTGCCCTGTACTCACTTGTTTAATCGTTCTGGCTGTGACATGGAGAGTGGATTGAGGGGCCAGAGTTGAAGCAGGAAGACCAGTTGGACGTTAAGCAAAAACAAGAGATGGTGGTCACGTGGGTGAGATCAGCGGAGACTTCGGCACAGACTTCAGTACGTTCAGGACACGTCAGAGCGGCAGAATCAATCATAGTCTATCACGGATCAGGACCAGTGAGCAGCAAACAGAAGGAAGGTAGTAAGAACGACAGCGAGGCTTCTTCTTGGATCCAATTAACTAGACAAGGGAGAAGACTGAAAGGACAGGAATGGGAAAGCAGAAGTTTATTTGGGATACTGGATGTAGGAATTTAAGGATCATAATGCATTACAATATCCAAAGTAATAGAAATGGATGGAATGAGAATATAAACAAAAGAGAGAAAAGAGCTATGGGTTTCTTGCCCTGAGGAACTCAACTAGCAGAGTTCAGGTAAGGTGGGAAGTATGGACAGCGGAGTCTAAGTCAGCCAGGGAATGAGGAAAAAGACAAGTTTAATATTGTTGAAGTCGAGAATAGAATAGACCGGTGTTCAGGGAAGTAGTTAACCTCCAGCAGCACCACACAATATTTCAGCAAGATAAAGGAGGACCCTCAAGAGATCCATATCTATGGAGTAGAGGGGGCAAAGCCAACTCTGAATACAATGAAGCGTGAGTAAGAGGTGAACATGTGTGTGTAACTCTTACAAGAAACTACCTGAAAGAGACAGAGAACTGGGACAGTTGTTGGAGGGAATTAGGATAACAGGGTGGTGAAAAACTGTTTGCATACTTCTGGATGGATACATAAACAGGGAAGACAGAAATGCTAGTTCTGGAACAAACTGATAAGGCAAAAGGCGGATGACAGCCAGAGCCTACGTGAGGATCCTGGTTTAGGAGGAGAAGAAGGAAATGTCCTCCCGGACCCTCCAGGGGAGAAAAGTTCAGGAGGTGATGCCACAGCACTTGGTAATGGACTGAAGCAGAATCTCTCCTCCACACTAGGGCCTTAGCAGAGGGCATCGTCTTTGTTTTATTTTTAATTAAAATGAGGCAAGGTCATAAGCTGTGATGATAAATTCAGATGGAAAACTGGAGAATGTACAGACATTCCTGGAGGAGAATCAAAGAACGAGCTTTGTGACAACTGGCAGTGCCGGCTTCTCATATGAGGTGGAAAAACATGAGCCTAGAGAAAGATCGGTTATCACGGGAGAGAAAAACCCTGTCCCTCTGCCCAGCTGTGGGATATTACCCAGAAGCACTCAGGGTCATGCAGACAGCCAGGCACAGAAAAGGCAGTGTCTTGGCTTGTGTAGGATGGAGTTGCGACTGGCAGATGTTATGATGGAAGAAAGGAAACTAGAGAACAGAGGGTACATTCAAAGGGTGAGTTTAGCCTAGATAAGAAGGAAATAAAGACAAAAAGCCCTGGGGGGATACAGAAAAAGCAGTGGGGTCATAAAAATGGAAGGCTCTGGGAGGTCAAGGATAATGTAGTCCGTCTTCATTTCTTTTCTTGTTGCTGAGACTGTTACTGCAAAAGGGATTTGAAAGTACTTGCGAGACTTAGAACTTGGGTAAAGAAAAAAAGTTTATTCACTAGTGAAGGTCAGCCACGAGGGAAAGGAGTCCTGCTCAGCTTGTCTGACTACTCCCATCTCAGCGTTTCCAACAGTTTTAAAAACACGGGGAGGAGCCGGGCGTGGTGGCTCACGACTGTAATCCCAGCACTCAGGAGGCAGAGACAGGAGGATTGCTGAGTTCGAAGCTTGCCTAGGCTACATAGTGAGCTCAGAGACAGCCCGAACTACAATGCAAGACCGTCTCAAAAAAAAAAGACATGGGGAGGGGTAACACCTTGGTTTACAATCGTAGACTTTTTACAGATCTGCATATCAGCTAGCAGGACCTTATCAGGGTCCAGCCAGTTTCCATGGTTACAGGTGTTTACTTTTCAGGAAAGTAGTGAATCTAGTGAACAGGGGAAGGAGGTTGGAAAGAAACCCCAGAGGTTACCATTTGTTAAACACAGGTATGCTGGGAGTCAACAGGGAGGAATCTTCTTCTAGGAGAGAGTCGATTAGCAATTAAAGCAACCAGGCTCTACAGGGTAAACAAACGGCCAGCTAAAACTTGGGCTACTATCATTCACAATTCTATTTCTGTGATATATTGGGAGGGAGGCTGGTGCCAGCTAGGGTCCCAGCTAATGCAATTAGGTTTCCGGGGGCATCCTGACACTCAGGTTTCCTGTGACAAGACAAAATACCCAACAACCAAAGTTCAAGGAGAAAGGTTTATTTGGTTCACAGTTTGTAGAAGTTTCAGCTCATAGTTAGTTAGTTCCAGAGCACAATGTCATGGCAGAGGGGTATTGCTGAGGAGAAACAGTTCATGGCAGGTGGGGGCAGCCTGCTTTTTTATGCTCCTTTTCAATAGTCCTTATTCCCTATCTGCAATAGTAGCAACCACTGCTCTGAATTTTATCATTATAGACTACAATGCTTCTGTCTGTTTCATATTTCATGTAAATGGATTCTTTTGTACCTGGTTTCTTTCCCTCAGAATAATGACTTTGAGAGTCATCCATGCTGCTGTGTGCTTTCTAACTCATTTTTAACTGTTAAATGATATTGCATTTTAAGAATGTACCACAACTTATTTGTCCTTCCTTCTGTTGTGATAGCTTCCGTAGAAATCCAACTAGCAAGACAGAATAGTTTTAGATACTTCACATCCCTGCCCAATATTTAATACTGTCAACCTTTCATTTTAAGCTTTTGGGAGTAAAGTTCTGGCCTCTGCTGTTACATTTCTACTTCCCTGATGACTAATAATTCTGAGTATCACTTCTTGTTCCTTTGACCACTTACACATTTTGTGTAATGTCTGTTTTAAATTGAAGTTTTTGCCTGTGTATTATTAAGTTGTAGAGATGCTGTATATATATTCTCCATTCAGTACCTAGTTGAGGTAAACATAAATCTGAAGTTTCTTTTCCCATTCTGGCTATTCATTTCTTTAATAGTGTCTCTTGATGAGAAGTTTAAATTTTGCTTCAATATAACTTCAGTTATTTTATGATCTGCAAATTTTGTTCTGTTTAACAAATTCTTGTGTGTTCCAGGGTAACAAACGTATGCTGGCTTCACATTGGCAGCACAGTGGCAAGCATAGCTATCTTCTAAAAATATCCTCTGTTTTCTTTTAGAAGTTTTATAGTTTTATTTTGGCATATGACCTATACCAAGCTGTTTTATGGTGTGACTTTCTTTATAGGATTGAGGTTCCTGTCTTCCCAACCAATGATTTAGTCATTTCAACATCATTTGTTAAAAGAACTTGCATAATTTTTATCTCCCTGAATTCCTGTCACAAGTGAACAATTTAAAAATCAACTGACTTTACATGTGTGGCTCTACTTCTGGACTTTCTATTCTATTTCATTTTTCTTATGCACACATGGCCTGATATTAATTACTGTCATCTTAAAGGGCCTGAAGTTAGTATGCAGAGATCCTCTAATTTCATTTTTCCAAGATCATCTTGACTATCTGAAGTCTTTTGTCATAGTTTTATGTAAGTTTTTAATTCAGCTGATAAATTTCAATTAAAAAGTCTAGTGTACTTTTGTTTGAGATTATATTTCTGTAGAACAATTCAGGGAAAACTCACATGTAAGTATTTTATATTTTTGATCCCATTATAAGTAGTATCACTTAAATTTTTCAATGCTTCCTTGCTAAAAGGGATAATGGGTACTTGTATAGTGATACAATTTTTACCTTGAATTTAGTAACATCGGTAAGTTCAATTGTTTTTATATTTTTTGCCTGAGAATTAAAAATTTTAATTATTCATCTGCAATATCTTTTATTTTTCTTTGTAATTTTTTTCCTTCATATTGGCTAGGATGCAGAACAATGTTGAATAGATGCCTTTGTCTTGTTCTTGCCTGAAGAGAAAACAGTATGATTTTTATATGTTTTATTTGCCTACCTAAACGATAATAACTTTCAGAGCCAGAATCAAAACCTATTCCTAATTGTATTCACCACTATTCCTGACCTAGAAAAGATTCTAATATTTCAGAATCAGTTGATGAACATGTACTGATAAGTGAAGTGAATTACAGATGGCAGAAAAGCCTTAGAGCCTTTGTGTTGATTCCTGGACACATCTAATACTGACCTGCAGTTCACAAACAGGCAGCCACTAATTAAAGAAAATTTTTACCCAGGTGTGGTGGCACATCCCTGTAATCCCAGCGCTTGGAAGGCTGAAGCAGAAGGATCACCATGAGTTCAAGGCCAGCCTAAACTATATAGTGAGTTCAAGTCCAGCGTGAACTACATAGCAACCCAGTCTCAAAAATTAAAAAAAAATTAAGTAATAGTTTCAGATTATGAGTTATGTGCAAATATCATATTAGAAATATCAAGACATACCCAAGAGAATGGTGACTATTTTGACCAAGATGTGAAGTAAGTCACATACATTACTCTAATTCTGAAATTCTGAGCACACTATGAATTGTTAAAAGAAGTTAGACCATTCAAGTTCAGCAACTCTGAGTCCCAAGTACACAAAACTATTCCATTAAAAAGAAGAAGAAACTAAAAAACTAGGATTTGTGGAAAAATCAATTCATCCAACTCATCCTTACTTATAAAGTACAGTACTCATCAGAGTGTTATTAACGCTGTATTATATAATTGAGCAACAACTGTTGATTCAAAGCTTTTTGCAAAATACCAGGTAAGAAGAGCAACTGGTTACTAAAAATTCATGGCAAACTCTGACCGAAGAACTTCAAATATTTACATCATAATATCTACCAACAATTGGACACAGTCGCTGCATCCTGCTTTAGAGATGAGTGGGTTGAGATGAAGTCACTGTTTCAAGCCAGACACTTCCTGAGTGCTAGAGACAAAAATAAAAATAAAATAAAATAAAATAAAAAATAAAAACCTAAGTCCAAACTATACAAACTTAGAAACTAAACAATGCATTCAAATGTTACCTGCACTGAGGCTGTGTCCTGCTCCTCCTCTCTGAGTTGCGACAGGTCTTGGACAGCCTGACCCGTGAGACCAGGGGCTGTATCTACGTCACCACCGAAGTTTAGAAGACAGGCCAGCACAAAATATGCACAAACCAAATTTAAACATCAAATGATACATGTTTTCAGGGAATCCTAACCACAACCTTAGGTTTCATCTGTTTCACGTCTCAATAAGTGAAATACGTTTTCTCAAAAACTTCTGCTCTGATGCTGAATCTGTCCGTTTCTACTGGGAGTTCTAGATACCTTGCAATCATTATGGCTTTAGAATTATGTTAAGACATCTCTCTAGTGATTACAGCCTTTTAAATGTTATATAGAGACTTCTCTCCTAAACATTTGTTTTGTGTTAAAGTATATTTTATCTGAAATTAATATATTGTCAGCTTAGCTTGGGTTTGTGTTTTATCTTTTCCTTCTAATTGTAATTTAACCTTCTTGATCTTTAAGTTTTAAGTGTATCTTTTGAGGCCAAATTTTGTTACCATTTTCAAATCCAAGCTCAGTCTGTTTTAAAAAGCATATTTATTATTAAAATATTTGGGCCTGTTCTCACCATTTTAATTTGTACTTTCATTTATATGACTCTTTTCCCCTTCCTTTCCTATTTTGTAATATTCAATTTGGGCCATATTTACATTCCAATTTCATTTATTTTTCTTTTCTAGCCTGGTAGTTTAACACTCTGTTTCAACTTTTAATGGTTGTCCCAGAATGCTACCATTTCCAGGTGTTTTAAAATTTTGTTTCATTTAAAAACAATCTATTCTCTTCTGGAAGAGGTGAAGCCTCGAAAACTGCCACCTTTTCTAAGAACAATCTATCAAAAACCTGATGATAAAATTGGTAAAAGAACAAAGAAACTGTTCAGAAAAGCTTTGTTAATATGAAACATAAACTGTACTCAAATTGCAAGTGTTATGAAACAGGAAGTCCCCGAACTTCAAAGTCTCCATGAGGAAAACACAGAAATGTTGACTTGCCAAGAAAAAAGAAAATTAATTCCTTTACTTAAAAGAAGTGGTTTTTTTTTTTTGTTTTTGTGCTGGTAAGGACTTCTGTAATCTAATCACAGTACTTCGTTTCCAGGAAGTAAAAATAATTTGCCCAACATGTTGATTTGTGGGCATGAGACGTACTGTGACAGAGGTTTTTTTGTTTGTTTGTTTTGTGGTTTTTGACGATTCATTGATAACAGGTGCAGAGAAAGGTCCAAGCAGGAAACAAGTGTAAGAGCAGCACTGTTTCTGACATAAGCCTCTCCCTCAGGGCAGAACCACTGGCCCCTCACATCAGGTAAGAAAATCCAGTTGTTGGAGAGTTACTGTCACCTGATTATTATTTGCAAGTCATACCTACAATCCAAATACCTGCAGTTAAGGTGACACTGGTGACCAGAAAATTAGGCATGTCAACTTACTGAATTTTCAGCTTATGGTCTCTCTTTTAAAAAAAATTTTTTTTTTTAGACAGGGTTTTGCTTTGTAGTTCAGGCTGGCCCTGAGCTCACTGTGTAGCCCAGAAAAGCCTGGATCTCAGCAATCCTCCTGCCTCTGCCTCCTGAGTGCTGAGATTATAGGCATGAACCACCAAACCCAGCATCTGTGGTATGTGGTACTGATTGCTGGTGGGCATGAGCCACTGCACCCAGTATTGTTGCATGTGGTTACCGGGTATCGAACCAGGGACCTTCCAGTGACCTTAGGCTTGCTAGGCAGGCACTGGAACCACTGAGCTAAATCTCCAGCCCTGGCTTTTTTCTAATTGGAGGAAAATATTCCCCTCTCATGGGGGACAGCCTTCCATCAAACATTTAATAACCAGTCATCCCTATCTTTATTGGGATTTTATTGCTTTCCATCAATCTTTTAAGACTTAAAAACAAAGAAGAAATATCCTGTTTTCTTTTAAAACAAGAGAAGCTTAAATTAGCATGACCTTTTACTATGGAGAATGAGAAGAGTTCAGGTGTTCTTCTTAAGAATTAGAAGAAAACCATGTTGACCAGACAAACCACATAGCGAGGGAGGAAAAGTCTGTAAGGAACAGCAGAAGAAAAGTCTGTGTCTTCACTTCTGGAAAGTTAAGATATGAACACATTCCCAAAGGACCAAAGAATACCAAGAATTCAAACTAATTGTTCCATGTGCAGGACACGGGGGCCTACACTGTGTTCTCTTGTACTTGACACTCTCATTCTCAAAGCCAAACCTTACAGCTCCCGATTGCATGGATCCTGGCTGCCCCAATGTCTCCAACCCACTGACTGTCCTAACTTATCAGATGGAAATAAATCAGATCAAGCCTAGGGCAAGGAACCAGTACCCTTGCTTCCTCCTTTCCAACTGCTGGAAAATTGAGATACCTCTCTCCTAGCAGTTGCTTGGTCCAACTACCTCCTTTCACAGAATTCTTGTCATCTGCTCCATCTTCCCTTTGCTACCATGCATAAATCTATACCTGGAGAGCTCAATCCCTTGCCCTTTGATTTCCCAAAGGGACATTCACACAAAGGTATGAAAAATAGGGTTAATGGAGGATCAGGGAACACTGAGGCCACAATTGTGACAGAATTGGATACATCTGCTTCCTCTTCTGTATTCCAAGAATCTTGTTAAGTTTTCTTTCCACCACACCCTCTCTGTTTCCCTAAGAACAATCCCTGTGACTTTGGTGAGGCAAAGAGGACAGAAAGGCTGAAGGGACTACCCTCAACTTGTCCCCTCTAAAACTGCCCGTGGCCCTTCAGAATTCTGGTTTCAGAAGTGTGGTCTTCGATTGACGTTAACCAATCCAGTATACACCCCAAGGCTATCTTTAATATTTCAAAATACAGCATATATTGAGATGTTTTTGCAAACACAGTCCCTTCTCTAAGGGGCACAGTTCAGACTTCATCATCAATACTGAGCCTAGTCTTCTTGACCAAAGCTGATCTTTGCTCAGGAGTTACACACTTCATGAAAAATAATGGGACAGAAATTCACACAAAGTCCTGCTCAGGAATTAACTCTCCATTCTGATTGGAAGACTGCCTAGAAAGCCAACAATCTATATCCGCATTGCAGTTTCCCCTTGGCCTGCCTGATGTTCCACGTTTAGGGCAGAAGGGAAGTTGGTCTCCATAGAAGCCTAAAAAACAGAAACTCAGAGTCACAGTTGTGGAAAATCCACTCAAACTCTACCCAGGAAAGAGAATGTCCAGGACCCCATTTAGTTTGATTCAAGGGGAAAGTTCATTCCTGTTGTAATGCCTCCTTCACCCACTCACTGACTAACCTTCGAAAACTGGGGTTCCCATGTGGATGAGTCATAGTCAGAAAAGTACTGACAGACAATAGTTGCCTTTGGTCTTCTTGGCAGTGCATTCTTCACTGTAAATGATGAAATCAACTTTCTGGTTTCATAAATCCTCTTTTTGAGAGCGCTGTTAACATAAGTCAGCATTCTAACCAGAACATCTGGTCCTAAGATGAGAAGTCAAGGCCCTAACCTGGGCATGAGCTCATTCACCAAGGAAAAAAAAATGCCACGTGGCAATGTCAAGTGTCTTCACAACAAGTCAGTTGGCCTTTCCCAGGCAACACCCCTCCAGCCTTTCCGCGGTGCCTTTTCTTCAGTGGAGGAAATAGAAATGACTGATGACTTCAAGCAGGAAGGGATTTAAACCAGATATTTAGATCTGTTGAAATTTATGAAAAGGCTGTAAAGAACCAGTCAGGTTTCAGACCAGTGGAGACACAACTGATTCGCCGCGGGCGCTGCTCCTCTGAGACTGTCACTGGAGCTATGAAAGCAGAGTCTCTGCCCTGTCAGCTTCTTCCCATGCCCAGGAAGTCGGAGTGCGGATGCCTCGAAATGTAGTTAGAATTAGAAGTCAGATCAAGGAGCTGTGGACAATACCACGTGCTCTTGGCCACCCAGGTGACAAGCCTTGGAACCACCATTAGAAATGCCATATATGCCGGGCGTGGTGGCTCACGCCTATAATCCCAGCATTTGGGAGGCAGAGACAGGAGGATTGCTGAGTTCGAGGCTTGCCTGGGCTACGTAGTGAGCTCAGGGCCAGCCTGAACTACAAAGCAAGAACCTGTCTCAAAAAAAAAAAAAAAAAAAAAAAAAAAAAAAAAAAAAAAAAAAAAAAAAAAAAAAAAAAAAAAAAAAAAAAAAAAAAAAAAAAAAAGAAATGCCATATGTTCTCTCCGACTTTCTTTGCAGAGAAACAGCTTCTATTTCAGTCCTAATTTTTAAAAACTTTTATAAGCACCAAATTATATGACTGGTAAAAACCAAATTCGCATCCTGAACAGCAGTCTAAAGAACATAGTTCTTGGGCCAGAGATTTAGCTCAGTGGTTCCAGCGCCTGCCTAGCAGGCACAAGGTCCCTGGTGAGATCCCCAGTAACCACATACAACAATGATGGGCGTGGTGACTCACGCCCACCAGCAATCAGTACCACATACTACAGTGCCGGGCATGGTGACTCATGCCTGTCATCCCAGCACTCAAGAGGCAGAAGCAAGAGGACTGCTGAGTCTGAGGCTTGCCTGGGCTACAAGCAATCTCAGGGCCAGCCTGAACTATAACACAAGACCCTGTTTCAAAAAAAAAAAAAATAGTTCTTAGTCTTCTATCCTCTCCAACGTAATGAATGCTGACATGGAGGTTAAGTGACCCAACCCAGAGCAGACACTGTCACTCTTCATACAACTGAACTCTCTAGGAATTTGAAAACAGGTATCCAGCTCACGTTCTTTTTATTCTACCTCCTGATGTGCACGTATCTGGGCAGTTCATTTCTGTAAAGGGCCTAATTCCATGGGCCCCAGTAACTCCTACGGTTCTGCTACAGCCCTGCGCAACGGCTTCTCCTTCCACCACTACACGTATGTGAGATCCAGGGACATGGAGCAGGACTGAAGGACCGATACACTAATACCAAGAGCTAATACACTAATATCGACTGCTGTAGTGAGCCCTTTCCACAGATTCACCTGTCTGTGCTAAACCCCTGATGAAACACAAAGGAGTCTGGAGGGTGGAGAGATCAGGCCCTGCCTTGAGACCTGCTATATTTATGATGCTTATTAAAGATTCAAGTTGGCTTATTGAGTAGACACATTTACAAGTCTGGGGACAAAAACAGGTGTCAACACTTGAAATATAAATTTCGGGATTACCAACAAAAACCAATGTTTGAAATCATGCCATTGTTAGAGATCACCTGGGAAGTGAGAGGCCTTGAGACTGGGCCCCGAGAAACCCCAGAATTTAGAGTTTAAGATGGGCAGGAATTAGCAGGGTAGGAAAGAAACAGAGCGCAAGATCCAAAAGAAACGTGAAGATGTTCTTTGAGAAGAAGGTGTCGGTCAGGGTCGGACAGAAGGGAACAGAGAACTATTGGCAGCAACAAGATGGAAGTCTTCGTTGGCCTCCACAAAGTTGTTTCAAAGAAGTATATTGGAGATAGATATAAGATAACTGAAAGTAAGGGTGTAGGAAAATAAAGCATAAACAAGCTTTACAATGAGTGTCGCTGCTGAGGAGCAGAGATAAGGGGCCATAATTAAAACTGGAATGGAGCGGGCCGGAGACTTAGCTCAGTGGTTCCGGCACCTGCCTCGCAAGCGCAAGGTCCTGAGTTTGATCCCCAGTAACCACATACAGTGCTGGGCGTGGAGACCCACGCCCACCAGCAATCAATACCACATACCACAGTGCTGGGCGTGGTGGCTCAGGCCTGTCATCCCAGCACTCAGGAGGCAGAGGCAGGAGGATTGCTGAGTTCGAGGCTTGCCTGGGCTACATAGTGAGCTTAGGGCCAGCCTGAACTACAAAGCGAGACCCTGTCTCAAAAAAAAAAAAAAAAAAAAAGATTTCCTATACAGATCTGGACCCAGCTATATCAGGAGCCACTGCAAAAAGACCTATGAGAAAGTGAGATAAATCTCCTACACGGTCTGGTCTCGCAAGGCTGGTGGAGGTTCATTCCATGTCAGAAAAATAAATCAGCTCACCCCGGGGGCTCCTTGGTAATTACTCTGCTGTCTCTCTCACCACACAGACTTTAGCTCCAGAGAACAGGACTGCACCAGATTGGCTTGTCATTGCTCTCCGCAGGGTGAGTAGATTGTGAGATGTAGTTAAAAGGGTTTAATTAACGATGTGGGGCAGATACTAATCATAATAAGACAGATGCTTTCATACACATGACTCATTAATCTTAATGGCAAACTTCAATATGAAGTTGCTACTCTTTGTATCCCCCATTTGGGCTAAGTTCAGGCACCCAGAAGTAGAGTAATATATTCATCACCTTTGTGTCACTATCATGAAATGTCTGGCACGGGCTCCTTATGAACAAAAAGGAAAGTTCATTGAGTTCCCAATCGTGAAGGCTCGAAGTCCAATTTTAGTATATGTGCTGCTGAAGCAAGCACAAGGCTCGAAGTCCAAATTCAGGCAGCCCCACTGTTCTGGGCTCTTGCAGGCTGAATGGGTGGTAGGTAGCATGTCGTGGCGGGGGCAGACGTGAGAGCGAGTGATCGCATCTCAACGGGGAAGCAGAGTGGGACCAGGCCACGAGCCCTAACTCACCGGAGGCCCCGAGCGCATCTCCGCAAGGCTCCACCCCACAGCCCTTCCCAACACCACCACCTTGGGGACCAAGGCTCCTGTCCCAATAGATCATTTGGGAACACTCAAACCACTCTGCAACTTGCCCCCAGTCCCAGAACCAGTCAGCAAAGGAGACTAGATTCTCATTTAGGAAACCTGGTCCGAGTTCAACCCTTAATCTGTACCCAGATGGCCTTGCCATTACACGCCATTCACTTCATTCACAAGGTTTTTCATGCATTTATTAAGTAGGGAATGAGTTCTCAGCTGAGAAAAAATGGGCTAGACCCTCTGTCCCTCTTCTGCGTCATCCAACAGGGAGACACTGACCCCAAAATCACTGAGTTCTCGATACACACAAAACCATTCCTAACAGGAGTTGAATCCGGCGTTGACCAATCGCCTCCACTTTCTAGGAACACTGAGCACCATCTGTGCTGATGTGGAGAAGAGGAGATACAATAAGTGAGAGATCCGTCCCTGGAGAGAGGAGGAAGAAGCCAGGCCTGGAAAGTCTATTGGAGTCAGCAGTTGGACTGAGTCTAGAAACACAACTATTCAAGGTGGGCATGGAGAGGAAAGGCTGCTACGCCCAAACAGGGGCTCAGAAACAGATGGGCACAGCTCTCAGTGCTGCCAGAGCCTTGCTGAGGGGCCGAAATGAATCGTGTGTTCCTCATTGGTCTAGCTGTCCAGCTCGGGCATTTGGCCTCAGGCTGGGCCTTTGAGGTGAAGCAGTTCTTTCTGCCCTGTTCGTGGCTCCTCGAGACTGTGACGGGGACAGAACCCAGGTCCCTGCGTCCTGTTCAGTGCCTGGGCCGAGCTGAGTCATCAGCGTTCTTACACAGCCAAGAGAAGTCAAATAATAGAAATGGCCTTGTTCTTCCAACAGTTTTTTATTATTTCCCAAATACCGTATACAGTGCTATAATAATGTAGCAAAGACAGACATTGTCCTGGCTTTCTCGGAATCCCTAGTCTAGTCTGAGAGACATGCAGAAATAACTGATCTCACAAATAAACCCTTACATTACAACAGTGAAAAGCAAAGGGCAGCACTTAACTGATTTGTGCCCCAGCCAGCATAAGTGACACATAAGCTGAGAGTTGAAACATGAGAATTTGTTCATGCAGAAAGTAAAAGGAAGAACGTTCTAAAGAAAGGAGCAGCGTGTGTAAGGACTCAGAGTAGTGAGGAAACAGCACAGAGACCGGCATGGCGAAGGAGACAGTACGCAGGGGAAAAAGCTCCCGAGAGGCACATGGGCTCTTTCGCTCAGAGCATTTGACTGACCATTGAAATGACTGTCCTGGTCATTGGGTAGAGAATGGTTCCAACAGGACAAAGATGGAGGCCAGGAACATAGCACCCCCCAGAGAAGACAGATCAGTCCACCGCTCCCCTAGCACAGGTTTGTCCACCCTTTTAATAGCACTCCTCACAGAGGTACGGTCATCATGTGTCTGAATCCCAGGGGAAGTGGTCAAACTTAGCTCGACTCTAGGAGACAAGCCCCAGGACGCCATGTCCCTTCATAAAGATGGGACTGAATTCCCCGCTGCGGACAGTGAGAGCTGGGACGCTTCTCAGGAAGATTTTAGTCCTCATGTCACTGAGCTCCTTCTGTCCCTGGCAGGTCCGTGTCCACATCTGCCAAGAGCCTGTTAAGATTTCTGCATAGCTGCTCTTAGCAAGGACGCAGCCCACACTCTCCTACTTCCAAAGCGGAGTGAACCAAACTACTTCCACATTTTCATTTAAATCACAACAACTCTGCCCTTGGCAGACAGGATTTTCAGTAGTAACAAGAGGTAGTCGAGGTTTGTGGAAGGAAACACAAGGAAGGGAACACTACAGAGACATCTACATGGCTAGAGCCTGATCACTGTGCTATTTACAATAGTAGACTCCACAGACATTAATATTTGTAGATAACTTCCCAATAATGGATGACGCCCTATCAGAGAATGTAATTAGGGTTTGTTGCCAGAAATAAAATATTAATTGAGCTAAGCATATCCCTAGAGTTCTATCAGGTCAATTCCTAGCTTCCTCCTTTAATTTTATTGTAATCTATACTCTGCTGGCCTTCCTTTCTACATCCTTTATTCAGTCCTTGAGGAAAACGGCAATCAAATGGCCCCAGTGATGTAACCTTAACCAAAGTCCCAATGAGTTGGATCCTTAAATTTAATTCTTTAGCCAAGACTTTCTATGCACCGGCCCTAAAAAAAGCCTTCGAGATAATGGCAGGTAGAGATTGTTACAGAAATATAGGACCATAGACTCGGGATTTAAACAGAAACTGCTTTTAAGGAAATTTTTTAGGTAGGAAGAAGGGTGTGCACCAGGTTGGGGTCTTGATTAGCGCACCCTTAGTACATCAGCATTTCTCCCCTGTGCAAAGTGACACCAAGACTCTCCTCAGAGTCCCTTAAACTCATCAGAGGCTGAATCCCTTGAAGAGGAAGTGGAATCTCACAGATAGCAGGATCAGACTTGGCCACCATGAAGGTGATACTTTCCAAACAGGCTACTTGAAAGAGTACTCAAAAGAGGACACCTATCTGCCCAGTAAATACTAACGATCTATAAAACTTCACAGTATTTGTCCAAGCTCAGTAAAAAGGCCCCAGTGAGTCCCCCAACCCCAGGAGATCTAAGCAATGAAAATCTAGATGAGAGTGACATGTTTGGGCAGGGAACTAAAACACTAAGGAGCTTCTCATTGGTTGAGATTTTATCTTTTAGAATGAGCTAGGACTGGCCTGGGAAAAGTGGGATATGGGGTCATGTTTCAATACACCATGTTTAAATGTGTCCACTCTGACTCACTGTCTGAGAAACCTAGCAGCAGCCTGGAGAAATTAGGCTGAATGCAATTAGACCAATTAGTGAAAGCTGCTCTGCCACTTGGTCCTTGTAATTCAGAAGACCCAGTTATGCCCACAGTATCTATGGCAGATAAGGACACTGATGAGCTCCCTGGCAAACTGCAGTGACACAAATGCCCCCTAGAACAAAGCCAGCTCCTGCTTCACTACAGGCTTCTACCTGAAACTAAGTGCCCAACCATGCAGCCCAAAATACTATTTACTCACAGCCATTCACTTGATCTAAGTATTGCCTGAAACTTAGTTTATAGCAGTGGACATGCATAGTAATGTACCATAATTAAGTAGAAAATGGTCCTGAAACAAGTCAATGGGAGGAACAGTTGGCTACAGTCTCCTATGACCTCTCCTCCTCTGTGTCACAGCTAACACTGAATCCCATCTGATTAGGGTTTTGAAAATGCAACCAGTCTGCATGGCACAGATGCCTTTTAGCCAGGCTGAAAGGCAAGGTGGGGAGATATGCCAGGATCACCATCCTGTCTTCTAAGACTTTGATGGTGGTGCCAGCTTTTGTATTCAATCCAGGTGGATGACACTGACTTTGGCTTATTACTGATACAGAGAGGAAGTTCCAGGCACTTCTGCTCAGATCATCCTGCTAACTTCCAATAGAGCTATTCCAGCCATACAATCAGCAATGGGATTCAGATCAAAATTCCCTTTGTCCTCAATTTCCATAAGGCCTCAGTCTGGTACATCATATATTCCAGGTTTCTGGGATTAACATGAATCTAAATTTTTTATCTACTATTTCTAAAGATGTTATATTTCTCTTTCTTCAACTCAAGTTATATGCTGATGTACAGATGCGGTTCTTTTGAGGAAATGTTGGAGGGATATGTACTGGCGAACTATGATACTGTCATAAGCACTTTCCTCAAGGAACCTCAGTCTACCTCCACTCAAAAGGCTTCACATATCTGAACTGGCCTATGGCAGCAGTGGAAAGACACACTCTACCATGGTAACAAGTTGCCAGTATTCGTGCCTATTATCCCCATCTTAGATTTTTGTTATTGTATTTTCTGGTTTACTTGGCTGCCCATCTCTCAGTCCCAAAGACACTACAGGTCAGCCACAAGAGGCGCAGCTGTGTAATAATTTCTCCTGCTCCCTGGCTACCATTCAGCACTAGCCAATGTTACTGTTGCAATTTAAGTGCTGCCATATGGTCTCAGGGGCTCTAGGAGAGCATTGTAATGGTGGTGACTATTGCTTTCACTTGCTGCTCTAATCCTGCGTGTCTTTCTAGAGACCTAGAGGAGAGATACATCTGAAAACTTTATTCTAATCTTCCTTTCAATTAACCTTTGGATTCCCTCTTTCCATTAAAGCAGAGAAATTATGGCACTTTAAATAACTTAGGCCGCTGTCAAGTCTAATTCTCAGTTGATTAAACAGATTGATAGTATGTATGTCAGGTGTTCATAATACCTCAATTCAAAATCTCTGACAAATGCACCTTGTAATGACTTGGATAGTGTGTGTCCCAAAGACCATGTGCTAAAGTCTTGGTCCACACCTGATAGCATTACTTTAGAGGGACAGAAACTTAAGAATGGGGGGCTTATAGGTCATTGGGCTCATGCCCTTAAAGGGTATATTAAGGCCTCAGTTTCTCTCTCTCTCTCTCTCTCCACTTCCTCTCCCCCACCTCAACTCCATGAGGTGAGTGAGGCCCAGAAACAACAGAGCCAAGTAACCATGAACTAAGACCTCTGAAATCGCGAACCAAAATAAATCTGTCTTCCTGAAAGTTGGTTATCTCGGGTGTTTTATCACAGCAACAGAAAGCTAATATGTGCCCATATCAATAATTATAGTAAGACCCATCCTTATCCTTGGTAGCAAATACTATATCAGTCAGAGGTGAGTCAGAGAAAGAAAACGCCTTGGGTGTCTTAAGCACAAAGGGTCTCAATACAACAGGAGTCATTCAGAGGTGTTAGAAGGACCAAAGTGGGGGCAGTAGGGAGATCAGATACTGTGAGAAGAAGCCACTATCACCTCTAGGCCTGTGGCCACCATGACAAAGCACAACAGACTGGGCAGTTTAAACAACAGAAATTCATTTTCTCACAGTCCTGAATGCTGAAGTCTGATGTCAAGCTGTAAGCAGGACTGGCTTCTGCTGGGGCCTGTGTCCTTGACTAGCAAGTGACCATTGTATTAGGCTGGCTCCCCTACCCCACAAAAGATAAAACAGAACCAACAGGATGGATGGACTTTAGATGAAGAGGCATGGTTCCAGTCCAAGTCCCAAACCCTAAGCGCCAAAGACTGACTGTGGGAGTTCTAGTCTGAGTCTGGGTCCAAAGGCAGAAGACTGATGTTCCAGCTCACAGTCAGGCAGGCAGAGAACGGATCCCCCCTCGCCCCATGTTTTGTCCTACTGAGGCCTTCTTCAGGCCAAAGGAGACCTGCTCACATTGGAGAGAGCAATCTGCTCTGGTCAGTTCATTGATTCAAATGCTGGTTTCATGGAGAAGCACACACATTCACACCAGAATAACATGCCTGTAGCCAACGGGGCACCACATGACCCAGTGTTTCCATGAGCTCTTTCATCTGTATAGCTTTATATTTGTATCCAAATTTCCTTTTTCCTTCTTTTTGAGAGGGAAGTGTTGGGGTCTGAACTTACAGAACTCAGAGCCTTGTGCGTGCTAGGCCAGTGCTCTACCCCTGAGCCAGAGCCTCCACGCTTCTTTTAAAGGCCACTCTAATGGTCCCGTGTTAATACAAGTACCTCTTCAGAAAGTCAGTCTTCAAATACAGTCACATCCTGAGGTACAAAGGGTGAGAGCGTCAACGTAGGAATTTTGGAAGAACACAGCTGAGCCCATAACCCCTGAAGAAGCCCACACTGGTCCGCGGCCCCCTCCCCCACTGCCACGGGAGCCCACGGGGTCTGCGTGCCATTCCCCTGGAGCCTCCGCTGCCACTCAGAGCCTCCTGGGATCCACAGTCATGCGGGCCCTTGTTCCTCTATCCCCAGGTCTCTGTGACCTTGCCGCAGGGGTCTGTAACCTCTGCCACCATCACTGAGGTACTCAGGAGCCAATGGTCTCCATTTATCAGCAATATTCGCTCTACTTTTTTTTTTTTTTTTTTTTGAGACAGGGTCTCGCTTTGTAGTTCAGGCTGGCTCTGAGCTCACTATGTAGCCCAGGCAAGCCTTGAACTCAGCAATCCTCCTGTCTCCGCCTCCCGAGTGCTGGGATGACAGGCGTGAGCCACCACGCCCAGCACTGTGGTATGTGGTGCTGATTGCTGGTTGATGGCTGGTGGGCGTGAGTCTCCACACCCAGCGTTGTATGTGGTTACCGGGATCGAACTCAGGACATTGCGCTTGCAAGGCAGGCGCCGGAACCACTGAGCTAATCCTCCGGCCCTCGCTCTACTTTCACATAGAGCCTCAATCCAATCACCGGTCACCCCCCGCCCCGTGCTCACCCCGTTTGACTTCCCCCGGATCACAATCCTAGGTCCCTGGTGGATTTCCTCCTGAATCTGAGCCTCGGGTGTCCCGCTGCGCACGGCCAGGAGAGTCATTCTCTTCACACGTGACTCAGATCATGCCGTGACCTTCCTGGGAAGAGCAGCACGCTTCCTCCTCACTGTTCACGTGAGGACTGGCAGCAGGGAAGAATTCTACTGTTGTACTTCTTCGAAGGGGAGGATGAGGTCATGTCTGTATCTTGATGGGAAAAACCCAATAGAGAGCAAGCGTTTGATGACAAGGGCCACATAGGGATACTGATATATCAAGGCCCTTGAAGAGGCGGAGAAAAGTATATACGTACCACTCCTCACAATGAATATAATTATTATATACTGCAAAAAATGGCTAATTTTTTTTTTTTTTGAGACAGGGTCTCGCTTTGTAGTTCAGACTGGCTCTGAGCTCACTATATAGCCCAGGCAAGTCTCCAACTCAGCAATCCTTCTGTTTCTGCCTCCTGAGTGCTGGGATTATAGACGTGAGCCACCACACCTGGCACTATGTTATGTGGTATTGATGGCTGGTGGGCGTGAGTCTCCACGCCCAGCATTGTATGTGGTTTCTGGGGATCGAACTCAGGACCTTGACGCTTGTGAGGCAGGTGCCAGAACCACTGAGCTAATCCTCTAGCCCCCCAAAAAATGCTAATTTTTAAAACTTTTCCCATCAAGATACAAAACTTTTTAAAAATCCATACAGATCCATCAGAACATAAGTATAGACCATTAGGGGAGGGAGACTCTGGGAGCTTTCTGTGCCTTTTATTTGATTTTCAGGCCTTTTTTTTTTTTTTTTTTTTCTTTTTGGAGACAGGGTCTTGCTTTGTAGTTCAGGCTGGCCCTGAGCTCGCTATGGTGCCCAGGCAAGCCGCCGCGAACTCAGCAATCCTCCCGTCTCTGCCTCCCGAGTGCTGGGATTACAGGCGTGAGCCACCACGCCCAGCATTATATGTGGTAACCGGGGATCGAACTCAGGTCCTTATGCTTGCGAGGCAGGCACCGGAACCACTGAGCTAACCCTCCGGCCCTGATTTTCAGGCCTTTTAAACAACAATTTAACCTGAGTTCCTCACCTTGTCTCCCAGAACTCCACAGATCTCTGAAGCAAATAAGTCATAATCCTCAAACTGATTTCTTATTATCTCATATTTTCTAGACAATACAGGACAAGATAAAGACTATGGGTTCGGGAATGGAGGTGGATCCTAGCAAGTCACGGAGTTTACACCTTTCATCAGTAATATGAGCTGCTGACCAAGGTTTGACATCAAATACGATAAAATACACAAAACGCCTGACTATGCTCAGTTCTCAATAAACGTCCCCCCCTCGATTATTGCTTCTTTCCCCTTGCTTCTCCTCACTGCCTTTCTGCACACAAAGCCCCCTTTGTGCACACTCAGACCACGGAGAACCTGGCAGAATAAAGTGGAGAGTGAAGCAGATGGCCTGTCACTGAGACACTCTCAGACTCTACTTTTAACGGTGTGATCCGAGACCTTCCGGTTAAAACAGCAACTTGTAGGATTGCTGAGTTCGCGGCGGCTTGCCTGGGCACCATAGTGAGCTCAGGGCCAGCCTGAACTACAAAGCGAGACCCTGTCTCAAAAAAAAAAAAAAACCAGCAACTTGTAGGTCTGGGGATTTAGTGCAAGTGGTACCGCACCTACCTTGAAAGCACAAGGGCCTGAGTTCAATCCCTGGTTCCACTAAACACCAAACAAACAAACAGAAGAGAGCAACTTGTGCCTTTGGAGGCTTGATTCTCTGGCTTTGTTCGTGACCTGGTTTGAATCCCTTCCTGTCCTGCCTGAATTAATGTCAGAGCAACCAGTTTCTTCTGTTGCCAAAAGTAATAAGATCTGTGAAATTTAGTGGCTCTGAGAGGGGGTGTCAGGGTGGGGCTGATTTTGTCCCACAGGGTACTTAAACCTCAATGTCTGCAGAGAAATTATTTCCTCGAAACAGGAGTATATTTGGATCCTGATGTTTTTACTTATGTGACACATTTTATGGTAGTGGAGAAAGAGGTGCTGTGTGAGCCCTTCTAAAAAACCCCACTGAAACACAACTCACCCTCATTCTATGAGGGCAAACGGGAGCAGTAGGTCAGCTTTTCTAAGACAATGAAGAATCCTGAAAAAAACAGATTCCTAGAGACTTTGTTTTTTGAGACAGGGTCTCGCTTTGTAGTTCAGGCTGGCCCTGAGCTCACTTTGGAGCCCAGGCAAGCCTCGAACTCAGCAATCCTCCTGTCTCTGCCTCCCGAGTGCCAGGATTACAGGTGTGAGCCACCATGCCCGGCCCTGTGGTATGTGGTATTGATTGCTGGTGGGCCACACCCAACATTGTATGTGGTCAACGGGATTGACTCAGGGCCTTGTGCTTGCGAGGCAAGCGCCGGAACCACGGAGCTAAATCTCCAGCCCTCCTAGAGATTTTTATTTTTGGAAAAATACGATCACAAATACAACCAACAAGTTGCAACATACGAGGTTCCGGTGTGGACTACAGCCAGGTTTTATCAGCGCAGGGTTGGGATCACACCTGGAGAATATCATCAGACAAATGAAACAGATTAAACAAATCATCTGCTATGATTCAACAAAGTTTTCTTCCTTTATATTCCTTTTCTACGTGTGAGTTACACCTGATTTAACAACAGAATGCATTTTGTTTGTTTGAGGCTTTCAAAAATATGGTTTCATTTTGTTTATAAAGAAGCATCTGTCTCTGAGGTGCAGCCTGTGTGACTAGCGTTTCAATGGGGCTGAAGCTCTATAACAATGAAAGGCCTTTACTACCTCTTACCTGTAGGCAGAGCTCAGGAAGGGGATGACCCCCCAGGAAAGGAGAGTGACAAAGGAGAACCAACTGCTCCGTGTCCAGGGAGCCCAAGGGCGACGCTGTGACTGAGCGTGGGTGGGGCTTCTCTCCCTTCCTGGGGCACTTACATTTAAGTTTTCCTTCTCCGTGCTCTTGCAAGGACAAACTCATCAGACAAATTATTTTCCATGTTGCTGTTAACCGCAGAGGACGGACAGCTGCTACCACACCTATTAACAGGTGTCAATTTTCAAAGGGAGCCTGACTTTTCCTTTTTTAGAGGCTGGTATGGAATGACATGGAGTCTACATTTCCTGCACTACTGCACCATGTAGCTGTGTTTTTTGCACACGCAAACAGTAATTCTTCAACATTAAGAAAAGAACGATCATGGTGACTCCAGATGATGCCAAGACGCACACAAGGCACATACAAAAGGAGCAAAACAGCCAGGGATTCAGCTCAACACACAGCACCTGTATGACACGTGCATACCAAAAAAAAAAGGCAAAAGAGCTGGGCGTGGTGGCTCTTGCCTGTCATCCCAGCACTCGGGAGGCAGAGGCAGGAGGATTGCTGAGTGCCAGGCTTGCCTGGGCTACATTGTAAGTTCAGGGCCAGCCTGAACTACAAAGCGAGACCCTGTCTCAAAACAAAAACAAAAACAAGACAAAAAAGCAAAAGATATCAGCAAACTATACAGCCAAGGGTCTGATAGCAGACTTAAATCTCACATCCTCAGAACAGACAGCTCACAATTATTGTTCTCATACAAAATTTCAGGTTTCAGGGCAAAACTTCAGGCTTCAAGAATAGATAAGTATAAACTCTGGCTGTCGTTTGAGATCTTATAAATACTATTTTGTTTTTTAAAAACTTAGGCTCCAGGGCCGGAAGGTTAGCTCAGTGGTTCCGGTGCCTGCCTTGCAAGCTCAAGGACCTGAGTTCAATCCCCGGTAACCACATACAATGCTGGGCATGGTGGCTCACGCCTGTAATCCCAGCACTCGGGAGGCAGAGACAGGAGGATTGCTGGGTACGCGGCGGCTTGCCTGGGCACCATAGTGAGCTCAGGGCCAGCCTGAACTACAAAGCGAGACCCTGTCTCCAAAAAGCAAAAAAAAAAAACTTAGGCTCCAGAGTTCGCAGCCTCTTATCCAGCTGATCATCCTGGCATTCCTGAGACCACTGAAGCTGAGGAACAGTTCTGCCCCCCAGAGCTGTCACTGGCATTGAAACAGAAAGTGGGATATGAAATTATTATATCTCCCAATCTGTTAGAGTCTGATACACTGAGTTCACGTTCTCTAAAATCAAAGAATGAATTCTAGGAACAGTGGAGGTTAAGAGTAGGAAAATATTTATTGAGTAGATGGCTCCTGAGAGGCAGGAGGTGTCCCACCTGGATGGCCAAGGACCCCACTTTTCAAGGCAGTTTTGTAAAACAAAAACCACATGGGTATAATGTGGGTTAAAGCTATGAACAACCGTTAAGGTTACAAGTATAGTCACTTAGATAATGGTGATCCACTGAGGAAACAGATCACGTAGCCAGTGTGCATGGAAACCCAGTGTGGTGGCAATACCTGTGATCCCAGCACTTAGGAGGCTGAGGCAGGAGGATTGCCATGGGTTGAAGGTCAGCCTGGACTACACAGAAAAACCTTCGTCTCAAAAAAAAAAAAAAGTGCGCATGGAAAGAACAAAGACTTTTTTCTAAGCAATGTTGGTCCAGAGGTCCTGGTCACCACCGAGGTGATCGATGTCTATCTGGACTTCATTACGCTGCTTATCTTGCCTTTTGGGGAGCTTGCAGGTCTAGACATCTCCTCTTTATCTTGAGGCCTTGTGTCCAACAGATGCTTCTCTGCCCTCAGTTGTAACAGGTTTTACCTTGTCCTGACTCTCTCGAGGCCGCGGCCCTATCTGACTTCCTGTGGTATTTCTACCTAACTCAGCTGTCTACGGCAATGTGATCAGCACAGGAGGACAAGGTAGGAGAGATTTATGAGCCCACCTCGGGGCCACCGAGTTTGGAAGAAAAAATAAGGATCGAAAGCACATTCTCCTGGAGAACACAACAATATGCAGAGGGCAGATAAGGAAGAGGGTGGCGCAAGGCATAAGAGCCTGAAGTGTAGGGGGGCGGAGAGAGCAGGAAGGGCTGGCTGCACAGAGTGGAAGGGTGAGGAGAAGGGTAGAGGCGGTCACAAGGTCCCCTGCAGCCCCGAGATGAATGCAGACTCAGAGACACTGAGCATCAGCACGTGAGATAGGAACGACCTCACAGTGGGGACAACTTTGGATAAGTTCCAAGGGCAGAACTTCACAGGATCCGTTCTTGGCGAGTCTGAGCGTGGAAGCCGGGCTGTTTTAGGGCAGTTGCCTACAGAAGGTAAAAGTTACCTTGGGGGCATTACAACTCTCTCCCTCAGTAGAAGACAGCGTCCGTGTTCCAACCCCATTCATTCGGGCTTTACGACAGTTCTATCCCGGTCTGAATTTTCCCATTCCTGGAGTACTACTAGGTCAGTGGGTGAATAAAGGCAGATTGGTCCTGAAAACGAGCGCTCTAGCCAGCATGCCGTGGCTCATCGTGACAGCCATTCCTGAGACTCTGCGGAGAATCCCCACCAGCAAGAAGCCTCTTTCCAGATGCAACACCAACTGGAGTCCACCTTACTTCCGGATCAATGAGCTAAATAAACTTCTTTTCTTTATAAATTCCCTAGTCTGTGGCATTCCGTTACAGCAAGAGAAAATGAACTAACACACTCAGGCTGTATTTCCAACTCAAGGTGTGAGCCAAAACTTCTTCCCTGTATTTATATTATAGTATAATTTTTTATCAAG
>PVIC010007016.1:37186-52509 GCA_004025085.1 Thryonomys swinderianus
GGCCCTCCTAGATTTTGGACACCCTCTCACACTTCTCAGAAGCATTACTTCGCCTCTTCCTCACAGAGGCCACTACCACACAGACCCCCAAACCATCTTACAAGGTGAGCTGACAGAGATACAATTAAATTATTTATTGTGAGGAGCAGCCATATGGCTGGTGTTCAAGGAAACTCAGCATTTCCGCTTATGAAAATGGAGCTCTAAGAAGAACATATTCATCCTCTCAGAGAAACCTCCTTCCTGGAGCGTAAGAAGGATCAGCAGATTCAGTCTGCACGCAGGGAAGAGGAAGGAGCCCCACTGCACCAGGCAGTCCCCCCACGTCCTGCTAGCGCCTGCCCTGCTGTGGGCCCCACGCCACTGCCTCCCCGCCCCCTCTCCTTCGCCCTCCTCCGACACCCTCCGTGGGGGGAGACGCGCTGGAGGGCTGCCGGCTGCTCTGCCCCGCAGACGGTGCACCTTCCCAACCACCTAGCTCGGCCACCCAAACCCTAGCCGGGGAGCGAGCGGAAAGTCAGCCGCGACGCGAAGAACGCAGACCCTTCCGAGGTTACGGCTCAGGACTGCAGCGCAAGTGCGCATGTGTCTTACTCAGCAGTGACATCCACTCGGTGGCTTATTAAGTCATCCGAACACCCCGACTGCCCCTGGCTCCAGGCCTTTCTTCCTTATCCTCCGTGATGTTCATGCTATAAAAAATCAGCAGCTCCCTCTCTGGAAGGACTCACTGTTGCCCCCGCTCAACCGCCAGGCCTGGACTTCAGCCCACAGGCTGAGCATCAAAGGCCAAGTGGGAACTGATAGAGGCTCTTAGCCCTTCCCTCACCCTCCGCAGTGGATTTGGCTGTTGTAAATCTACAGGACTTTGAAACTATAGGTTTACTTATTTGTTCTTGGACAGGTTTTAGGCCGCATAAGCACTTTTAGTTTTACATTTCTCCTTAGAGATCCCTCTTTCTTTTACAAAACAGTGAAGCCTCTGCTGCTGCACTGAGAGGTGAAGTTCAGGGGAGTCTGTGAACAGTCTTTTCCACACTGGGCACAAACATCATCTTTACCCCACCAAGGTTGGAACCCCCTAGTTTCTCAAACAGATTTGTTTTTTTCTTCTTTCCTTTTTTTTCTCTTCTCAAACAGGTTTCTTACAAGGGCAACTTCCAGGTCCTCCCACAGAATGAGAGAAACCGGCCGCTCACAAATATTCGAAGCTAACAGGTGCGGCGCCGAGGGGCAGCCCGGCACGCAAGCTCTGGCTCTTGTCTCCTTGCATGAGTTCTACAGAAACCCAGACAGCAATTCAGCAGCATCTTCGTGGCTGCATCTGTCGCGGGATGGCCAAGCGCGGGCTCAGCACGCACAGGGCCCTGGGTTCAAGCCCAGACCCTTCCTCTCCCGCAAGTTATCCTCCCACTCACTAATGCTTTGCATTTAGGAAACAGCCAGTTTGGGCTTATTGTGTGGCTGAGACCCCTCAGGCTGTTAGTTTCTCTTCTGAAGTCTGCTGGGGCTGAAGAAGAAAAAGACTGGACAGTAACAGGCTGTGAACCTCAGGGCAGCGTTTAAACTCTGTGGGTCTCGGTGTCTCCCTCTACAGTGCGAAAGTATGAGACCAGCTGACAGATGTCTAAAGGCTGCTTTGGCTTTCTCAGTCTAACTCAGGAAAGCAAATGAGCCTTATCTTCCACAAGATCACCAGAAAACACTCCCTCTGTGAAAGCTTTTTCAGCAAGACCAAGACAGAGGGCCTTGTTAGTGAGGACATTCTTACAGGATTTTAATCAAAACCGCTCTCCCGAGTCCTCCAATATCCATATTTTAATGCACTATGTTTTTAGGAGAAAGTGGAAAGAAATGCATCTACACATGAGCACACATTCATATTTTATTGTACTTAATAATCTAGTGCTAAACAAAGAAAAGAGGATAAAAGCAAGTCATAGAACACTGAGCATAGAGAGCTTAGCTCCCCAGGAAAGTTTCAGATCACATGAAGTTCAAGCTACGTTATATTTAAACCGGGAAGGGCTATAATCATGCTAAGCTGAAATGACAATAGTGTTGGAATTCTGTGGTTGTTTTGTTTTGTTTGTTCTTCCGGAATAGTAAGGAAACTGGCTCTGGATTGACCCGAGTATAATTCCAGGGAGCGCCCTCGTGTGGCAAAAACGTGCAATTGAAAAAATCGTTGTGGCTTGAGTTTGAGGCCAGATTGAGCACTTAGTCAATTTCAATGACTATCTTGGGTTGTTTACATCCTTGTAAGATAAAGTATCTAAAAAAAGGCGATTTTCAGTGTCACAGAGAGAACGAAAAGTCATTTTAGGGGAGCCCAAGCTATACTGGAAGATTTATCTCACTGAGTGCTGTGGTTGGACCTCAGTGACCTCCAAAAGCCGGTGAATTAGCAGCATGGTCCTCAGCAGGGTGTGAGGCCTGCTCGCTCTACCTCCGCGCCCCTTCCTGCGCTCTTTCCTGGTCTGTCATCATGACAGATATCTCCCACTGGTCCAAAGCCACTGAGTACAATTTCTCCTTGGGCATCTCTGAACTCAGGCATGGCAGGAACCTGGGCACATTTTTTGAAACCTTTATGTACTGCCCTTCCTTGGAATTCTGAGCTGTAAACTGGGAAGCTGTCTATGTCATCGTTTATTTTCTGTGCACAGCCCCCTGTTTCAGGTTGGCCACATGAAAAGAGAAGACAAAAAGCAAACAACACCAAAAATCATGACAAAAAAGAAAAACTGATAGATCAGTGCACTGTAAAAACCTCCAGAAGTCTTAGGATCTTTTAACTCAAACAAACTTACTTGACATGTAAGATTTGATAAGCATTTAATGAGCCATTTCTTTATGTCATTACATTTGTATTTTTTAGTAATCTGCCCTAACAAGTCTCTGATACTTCTGGTTACCTATGCATCTTACGCAGTGAGTTTCTGTACTTAGCACCACATTCTATAAAACCGGTTCTCAGTTTTCAAACAGAATTGCTAACTATCACCAATGTTGGTAACAACTTGGTCCTGAGCCCGCACAGTTTTCAAGGTGCTCTCATTCTGAGGGCCCAGTGTCTTCCGCAGAGAGGCCAGCATCTCTGCACCCACAGCAGCGTGGTCCCCTCAAGAGGTTGCAAAACTTGCTTGCTATTCAGTACCAAATTCTTATGTAGAAACATGGATTGTTTTATGCTAAAATCCTCTAACTTTTTGAAAGAAATTAGAAAGCCACCATTTTCCAGCAGAAACATCCTAATTTTTAGATTTTGAAAACTTTAAAGGCAAAAGAAAAACTCAAGCTATGTGTGAAATATTAGCCAAAACAAAGCAGATTTTCAGCCTGGATTTGTTTCTGTCCTCAGTTTTCAGCTTCTTCCATTGGGACTTTCGAGTTCTGAGATTCAGGCTTCTCCTGCTACTTGTCTTCCTCAGACCGTGGTGGAGAATTGGGAGGAGGAACTGCTTCCTCCTTCTAACTACTTCAAGTCATTGTAGACATCTTGTGAAGACCAGTGGCATAGGTCTTACTCTTGACTGTTTCTTACTTGACATGATATTCCCATCGGTTTCCTAAAACATGAGGCCTCATAGTGTTTACTACAAAACATTTCTTAGGGGCTGGGGATTTAGCTCAAATGTTACTGCGCCAAACCTTGGACATACAAGGGCCGGATTTGATCCCTGGTACTGCAAAAAAAAAAAAAAAAAGTTCATTTCTTCTTTGTGGTCAGTCATTAGAGCCTGGTCTTTAAGGAAACCCACACCAGTCTTCTGGGTTAGGTTATGCTAGCTGTAGTGGGGATTGCAAAATCTTCTGGAAGGCCAAGGTGTTCATCAGTGAGGAGGCTGCACAAATTTTAACTGGGGTCAAAGTGTCAGAACATTTTCAGCCACATAAGAAGAGAGCTTCTATATTAAACACCTGCTCTTTTATGCCTTTCCTAATTAACAAGGAAAGAAAGGCATGGCTAGGTTTTCATTTAGGAGTGGCTCTGCTCGGCATCTGTGTGGATGCAGAGTTTAAATCTCTGCTATTAAGTATACGTATGAAATCTAAACGTGTAGTAAGTACACAAGCACTGCCTTACCCGAAACAGGCCCAGTTCAGAGCTGTCCCACATGGATTCAACTATGAGAATGCCACGTGGACTTGGTTCATCCAATGAGGAAAACACCTGGGGGTAGTTTTATACTTTGTAGCAGGAATAGCTAAGGAGAAATAGTCTTCACCTGGAAAAAGCTTTCTTGAGGCTCCAGTAAGAAATCGGGTTACAGTCCCTGGCAGGGTAGGAAGAAACGAAGCACACACCATTCAGAATCCCCAGGCCAGCACGTAGAGAAAGAGACCAACTGTTATGTATGTACCATAGGGGTAAATGTATATTCCATGTATATGTGTATGTGTATATTTAACAGATACATACAGTACAACTTTACAAATCACAATGTTAGCAGCTTTACAGTTTTCTCTGGTATTATGGGACCTCTGCTCCTCTTTAATTTGGTTTCTTTAAAAGATGAATGGAATGAGGGCTTTCCGAGATTTAGGGTAGTCCTCAAACATCTTGAGGTAGAACCTAGAAGACAAGAAAGGAATAGTGAAAATGGAACAGAGAAGCGATCACCAGTTCCCGTTTTCAGAGTCTGAGCTACTCCTTACGACCCACGTAGCATTGCTCAGGGCCTGGCTGTTCCAGGTGCCCCTCCGCCTGCGTGCGTCCCCTTCCCTCCAGTCTTTTCTCAGTGCTGATCCTTCTTGTGTTGGGAAATAAGAAATCATACCCGGAATGCAGTGGTAATGGCTGCACTCTATTATGAATATGTTTAATGTCACTGAATTTTGCCTTAAAATGGTAAATCTCATGTTGTGCATATTTGAGCAGAATTTTCTAAAGCAGCAACCAGAAGGAACTACCTACCTGGATTTACCTGAGAAATATAAAGATGCAGACTCCTAAAGACCATAAGCAAAGTTAATCTCAGAGAATCTCTAGAAAATATTCCTTTACGAAGCCCAGGGTCACCTCTGTATTCCAGTTCAACTTTGTCCCCCGCCCCAAACACAGACTGAAATCTAACTCTCAGTACCTGAGAAGCTGTTCTAATTTTGGAACTAGGGTCGTCGCAGCTGTAATTATTTAAAATAAGGTCACACTGCAGCGAGATGGGCCCTTCCTCCGGTGTGACTGGGATCACTAAGGGAAGAGTCACAGGACACAGAGACAAGACATGCCCGGGAAAGAAGGCCACGTGAGGCCAAGAGACCAGCGGGAAGCAGCTGAAAGCCAGGAGTCCCACGCACGGCTCCACTCAAAGCCGGAAGAGGTGAGAAAGGGTCCGTCCAGCTGTCACAACATGCAGAAACCTGCCGACACCATACATTCGAACTTCTGGCCTCCAGAGATCACAGATCAACCTTCTGTTGTTCCCAGCCCCTGGGGGGGGGGTCGTTCCTTACGGCAGCCCTGGAGAAAGCCTCCTCGTGAGGTTCCCGGGTTGTGCTCTGCACGCGTCGGGGCTGTTTGTACACGGGCATAATCAAGACAATACACTCCGCTAAAGGACCTCAGTTTGAACTGGAGGACAAACTGACACCGTGCGCAAGGGGTGGCTGTTTTCAGTCTTTAATCTGAGAGGACAGTGTGTGCGGACCTCACTGTAGCAGTGGCTTCACGGAGCCGGCTCAGCCCTGAGCAAGACGCCCTCTCGGGCCCTCTCTCTGAGCATGCTTCTGCGACCAGATGGTCTCCATGTGGATTTTGTACTGGAATCAGCAGAAAACACTTGGTGGAAGCGCAGTTCCTTCCCACACCAAACACGACGGTCTGTGTCTTCAGGCCCTCTGAGGACCAGGGGAGCCTGGTCCTCTCCCTCCCCTGCTTTCTGTGCTGCGGAGAGCTGTCCGGTGCTTCTCTTACTCCGTCGCCAGGACTGCTGAGTGCAGAGGGTGGCAGGGAAATGGGTGCTCCGTCCATCTCTGAACTGTGCCGTGACTTCCGCTTAGAAGATCCGTCTGCTGTTCAACCTTCAAAGCTCTAACAGGAACCATGTTCCAGACTGAGGCACCAAGGCCAGAGCTTGAGGGGGTCCCTGGGGTCCTAGTGCTAGTCCGTCCCCCTTCGGGCATCTACAGGCTCCCCTGTCTCCCTCCAGTAATCACAGGTTTTCTCTTTCCCCAAAAGCCATTTTTGGACACAGGTTTAAATCTGGAGAATAACTTAATATGTCTCTTTCTCTTCTAATGGTATTTTAGCTACCTGTTTCGTACCCAGGCCTGGTTAGCGAGGCTCAAGGAAGCTGTAGAACGAATAACCTTCAGAGGGTTCTAAACGCCTGCGATCCCGGCTCGTGCCAGCAGATGGGGCAGTCCTAAAACGGGTGCCCACACCAGCTGCTTACCCTACCCGCCAGCAAAGACGTTGGCGTTGGCTGGGAACTGGGGAGAGCGGGGGTGGGGGAGACAAGGAGAAAAACAGGGCCTGGTACTGCAGATTCCAGGGTAAATAACCTCTCGGCGGACTTCTTGGCACTGCAATTACCTGCTGTCTTAGCATCAGCTTCGAATTAAATTATTCTCTCCCCCAAGCTGCCGTCAGCCCCCTGGCTCGTGCTTTTTCCCAGTGGTTCTGCCTCCTGTTCGCAGCTCGGAATTATGGGAAGTTTTGGAAAGTGCAGGCAACTCTTAGGTGACATAAGGGCCCCATCGCAGGGAAGCCTTAAGCTTCTCAGTGGTCACCTCAGGTGCCTTGTCTCCTGGGTTTAGTTTTAATGTTAGAAAAAAATGTACCTCTATTGTCATCTACTAAGTTCCAACTTCAATGAAGGCTCTGGAGAGTCGGAATGTAACAATCCAAAGCACCGTATCGTATTTCCCTTATAAAAACGAGTATCTTAGGCCCCTGAACATAACTGCATGAGCCCCAAGCTTATTCAGAGAAGAAATCTGCATGGTTGCTGCTGCCGTTTCTCTTGCAAAGTCTAGCAGGTACGGGTGGTGCGCGCGCGTCACCCCAGCGCGGAAGGAGACTCGGGCCAAGGACAGCGAAGTCCAGTCTCACCTGGGCAACTTAACGAGACCCTGCGTCTAAATAACAGTAAAAGCTACAGCTGGGGATTTCGCTCAGTGGTTCTGGCACCTGCCCCACAAGCGCGAGGCCCCAAGTTTGAAACCCAGTACAAAGAAAAGAGGAAATATAGTCGTGTATTAAAAATAAAAGGGGGCCGGGATCTAGCTCAAGTGGTACCGCACCTAGCTCGGAAGCACAAAGGCCCGAGTTCGATCCCCACTACCACCAATCCATCAACAAATGAATAAAAGGTACAACATACAGGGCTGGGGATGCAGCTTAGTGAGTGTCACCGGATTCGATCCCGGGGAAGGAAGGAGAAGGTCGTCTGACTTACCTGTGGTGGTGAACAGCTCGGAGCCCAAGAAAACAGAACGAGAAAAATGCGAACGCGAGTGCCGGAAGAGACCAAGTGGCCAAAGCGTAGCCGATCCACTCAACGATCTCGCCAAGGAAATTTGCTCCAGAAACGTACGTGAACAAGCCACCTGCGCGCAGAGGGGCCAGAGTCGGCGTCAGAAGGGACTCGCTGCCACCCTGGACCCGCCCCCGACACAGGCAGGCAGCTAAGGACAAACGCGGGGCCGGACACGCCTTCCGCGGCCGCGGCAGGTCGGTGCGGTCTCCTCGGGCAAAGGCGAAGGAAGCAGCAGCAGTGGCGCGTGAAAGACATCTGGAGCCCTGAGGACCGGCTGCGACGGCGTGACGGGCCTATACCCGAGTGGCCGGTGACTGCTGGACCCTGAGCTTCGGACAGGACAGGAGGAGCAGCAGAACTGCTTTCCCTCACTAGTAGTAGTAAGGGGGATTCACGGGCCATTTCTCACTTGCCCAGTGCTTCTCAGACACTTCCAACTGCCGGTCGGGAGAACGGACGCGGTCACGCCGAGTGAAACAACACGTTGTATTAAAATGATGCAAATCTGAGCTGCGGTGAGAAGTAGCCGGAGCCCCCTCGGCACTGCCCTGACCCCGCTTCGTGCTCCTGCACCCCGGGGAGCCCGCGACTCTAGCGAGGCTCATCCAGAGGCCGGGGAGGCTGGCTCTTGTTGGTTTCTGTAGAAAGTGTCTCACTTTCGACCCAGCGAAGCATATTCTCCATGCAAACTATACCCAGACATCTGCACATTTCTAATGGTATCAAGTATAGCTATGCTCAAATTTTATGACTCTTTAACTGAGAAATCATAACTGGAACCATTTTTCTTCTTATAATTATATAAAAATATTTTTATTGGGCCGGAGATTTAGCTCAGTGGTTCTGGTGCCTCCCTAGCAAGCACAAGGTCCCTGGTTTGATTCCTGGTAACCACACACGATAATGGGCGTGTGGCTCACGCCTGTCATCCCAGCACTCGGGAGGCAGAGACGGGAGGATTGCTGAGTTCGCGGCGGCTTGCCTGGGCAGCATAGTGAGCTCAGGGCCAGCCTGAACTACAAAGCGAGACCCTGTCTCCAAAAAGCAAAAAAAAAAAAAAAAATTTTTTTTTCTATCATAACTCAAAAGTTGGAGGCTAATCTTTGCAATACGTTTTTAAGAACTTTCTCTGTTCTTCTTTGTCTAGTTAGTGAGTGAAGACCATACTATGAAGGTGCTTTTAAGTTATCTTGCTTTACAGTGACACTGCATCAGTGATTCCTTACCTACAGTTCCTTAGACTTTGGGAGGAAATATACTAAAGGTTATTATCTACCTGCCATATCATTTTTAAGGTAGATACTATCAAGGTATTGATAGTAATCAAATTAATTAAATGTATGCTTGAATTCATAGGAGCTTTTCCATTATTTTCTCAGTCAGTGGATGTCAATCTACACTAGCATCATGTCATAATTTATGGACTTTATTTTTGCTATGTCATATTAACATCAAGAAGGGGAGGAGCCACTCAGCCACCTAACTATATCAAAGGATCCCTTGAACTGATTCCTTGCCACACACTTATTTGCCAGACTCACAGTTGAGTTTTTTGGGAAGTTAGGATTTCAAACTTTATCTTTGTCTCCAACACATCCATAGTGGTGTGCTGCATAAAGACACTTCGGCCGAGCACAGACTGTGTCAAGGGTGCTAGTCCCATTACATTGCGATGGACCCCCAAAATTCTGTCATCTAAGACATCACAGCACAATGTATTACTTGTGTGTTTGTTGTGATGCTGATATACACAAACCTTCTGCGCCGAACGTCAGAAGTGGACCATACACAATTGGGTCTGGGACAGAATGCTTGGCAATGATAACAAATGCACCTACCGTGCTATACTAAGAGTGTATGCTCACTTGTTTTTACAAAGCAGCGATCAAACAGCCCCAGGTTACTAGCCCAGAAAGTAAAGCTATTGTTATCACAAGAGATGACAGTTCATAGGTATTACTGCCCTGAAGACCCTCTAGAGGGACAAGGTATGGAGGTGGAAGACAGTGACATGGACGATCCTGACCCTAGATTAATGTGGGTATTTGTCACTTGGGTCCTGTGTCCAACCAGTGACAAAAAGCTAAGCATATTAAAATGTTTTAAGATTTAAGTGAGCTATCACTGGATCATATGGTTAGATGTGTAGAAGGCTCTAGCAACCAAGTTCTTAGAAGTATACTCTGCGGTGCTCACACGAGGAAGCCTGTGGCCTTGTTTGCTACGGCAGAGAGGATCGCATCCCATACACACAACAGGCTCGTTCCACCCCATCGTGCCTCCCTCTCCCATTTTCAGGGCAGCATAATCGTCCGTCCTAAGGGCTCTTGTAGCTCTCTTGAGCTTCGGCTTCAGATCAGAAATCCAGAGGTGCTGGAGGGGACAGAGGGGAGGTCGGGAGCGAGCGAGCGAGCACGGGTTGTATATTTGTGCCTTCGGGGCCACTCTCCATTTGTTACTCGTGGCCTAACGCCCAGGGCAGGCCCCATGGAAAGGTGGGGTTGGGAAGCGAGGGGGATATTACCTTGTGGAATCCTGTAGGTGACTTCTCCAGGCTTTCGGAGCTGGCGCAAGGTATAGTCGCTATGAATGTTGATTCCCATCCCCAAAATAAACAGGAAGAGACCTTGGCAAAGGAGAGAGAGGAGAAATTAAGAAAAAGAAAAATGTGTTCCAATTTTAGGGGGGTTTAGATAGGTTATGTTTTGCTTTGTGTGTTTATTTAACAAAGGAAGGAATATTTCATTTCTAACTCTAGGAGTGGTCCCAAGTTCGGGTGGAGGGAGTAACATACTGTTTGCAGAAGTAAAATGCTGGGGTGTGTGCAGAGCGACACAGGACAGAGGCGGGAAGGAGAGGCAAAAATACTGGTCACTATTTTAAAAACTAAGTTAAAAATTGGTCACTTTGTTACAAACTATAAATGAATAACAGAAAGTTCTTTGCAAATAATGAAAGTTCTCAGCCAACTCAACAAGGAGCCCTGCTGGGGATTTAGCTCAGTGTCACCTGTCTTGCAAGCACAAGGGCCCGAGTTCGATGCCCCGTACTGCCAAAAACAGACGCGCAAGAGAACAGTGAGTTTCAACCTCTTCTCCTTCGCCACCCCCAATACAGAAGGCGCAGATTGAAAGGTGACCGCCTTTCTGGTTCTGCCAATAACATGGATGGGGGAGTTTTCCAGGGTTTTGCTGAAGACTCTTTTCCTTTTCTGGTAAGAGCCAATGTGGCCAATGCCTCAACTTCCCCTTTTACCCTGCCCTGAATGCCAGTTTAATGCCTGGAGCTGCAGGCCAGGGCCTGGGCCCATCCAGTGACCGAGATGAAGACCACAGGCCACGGCTGGAAGAACGGTGGACACCAAGAGAGGGAGGCCAGGGACCTTAATGGAGCCAGAGAGCAACCAAAGGGTGCAGAAGAAGCACCTTCCTCCAGATACTTCCCGCCGCGTGAGACACGTGGACTCTGACTTAGGTTGTTACAATGTGGTTTTCCGTGACTCATTACTGAGAGCGTTTCAGACTGATTCTCCCATTGTCAGGAAGGTAAAGCGAGCTAGTCTGAAGGGCTTAGCAACCTGCAAACTGGTTTCCATCTCAGCAGTACACACACACACACACACACACACACACACACACATGCACGCGCGACAAGGCATCCATACTACATGTACTGTCCACAACTTTATTCATCTTATTTAACCGCATATCCTGAAAGTATCCTGATACACGCTAGTCTCTGGTACGGAAGGAGTCCTGATCTAAGAGAAGAAGTTCTGGGTTCAGAGGTGCTAGGTCCTGCACCCCAGTGGGCTGCCCACAGCCCAGAGACACTCTGTCTCGCACAGAGTCCAACCCTACTCCTCCATAAAATGTATTTGTACTGATCAGACAAAAAGCAAGGAAAGATTAATTAAAACCATCAGATCTATTCTCACTTTGTTTGACACAAGATTTCCTAATTCGTCTGCATAAATGGTCACTGTGTTAAAAAAAAAAAAAAACTTATGTCCTGGGGTGGGAGGCGGCAGGTGAGGGCATAGATAGCAGTAGAGAAGGACAGGGACCTGGGTCCAGCCGTCTGTGTATCCTTGAGCAAAGTCACTGTATCTCAGCCAGCCTCAGTGCTCTCCTCTGTCAAATGTTGCTTCTAAGAGCTCTGCTCTCACAAGGATGGAAGGAGGGTCATCTTGATCCTTGCAATGCCAAAAAGCAAAGCAGGGCGAGGAATCAGAGAGTAAAGCAGGGTGGATGCTGTTTCCGGTTTAGAGAAGGCAGCTAAGGAAAATGTTTCCGAAGACTGGTCCTTGGCCTCGTGATTTGAATAATGACAGTGCAAACATCTGGGGGAAGGGCTGTCAGATAGGAAGGCTCCATGTCCCGAAGCTTGAGGATGGAGTGGAGACAGGTGAGACAGGACAGCGTGGTACGTAGAGGGTCACATCAAGCACTAGTCCGGGCCACCGCTTTTGGCAGGGTGAGGGGTGTCACTGCCTGGTTAGGGACATCAGTCAGCTGCCCTGCAGAGCGTTCCCTTTCCTAGATAGCACTGGCTTGTGTCCCCATGTTTCACTCGTCCTGTTTGCTATGTCTCCTGTGAAGCAGCAGAACATCATCAGTTTAAGGGAGCTCTAGTTATTTGCTGTCAATTTTGGGAGCGTTTTCTTCAACATAAGTTTATTTTTTAAAATTCAGAGTCCTCATTCAAAGGCTAAAACTATAATGAAAGAAAAGCTCTGCCTTTTCTTTACCTACTCATTCCGCCCACCCTGCTTTCTTTAACCTGTATAATGTACAGGGAAATTTTTATAATTCTAGTATTTCTTTTTCCAGATACATACATATACACACACATGCACATGCACACATACATACACACTTTTCCTTCTACCTCATTTCCATATTTTAAAAACGCACGCTATATAGAGTGCACATCTCTGTTTGGATTTTTTTTAGCTATGTACCCTTCAGGGGTCTCCACCTGAGCACAGAGAGCTTTCTTGTGTTGTTTTGTTATTGTTGTTTCTATGGGAGGATTTATGGCCAGGGAATTGGTGTGTGCAGATACCAATACTCAGTCAATGAATCCTCTGACCACTTGTGTCTGACTGTTCACTGACTGCTCCATCGAGAATGAGTTGTTCAAGGACAGGATAAGGTAGGAGAGCCATTGGAAGCTATTGTGGAATTGTAGGCAGGAGGTCATAGTGACCCTGACTAGGGTGACATTAAGGCAGTCATGTAAAGGAGAACCCTGATGGAACATGGAGTTAGAGCCAGTGATATTAAACTGATAGGATGTCATGGGTGATACTAACAGGTATTAATTATAACCTCTGTTGTACAATTTTTTTTTAAACTCTGGGCCAAAATACAGTACAAAGAATTGAATCCTCTAGGACTTTAACTCCTCTTACCAAAAAATGAAAAACAAATTCAGTGGCTTTGTCTTCAGTTCTTTTAGAAAAGGTGGCCAGGAGCAGTTTCTGAGGAGGTGTAAATTGAAAGAAAATTTTCAGTATAGCAGCAGGCCACTGGGGCTAGAAGAAGAAATGAATTGGAAGGAAATAGAAAATGAGTTGGAAAGGCCAAGAATATCCGAACTATCTCCGTGGGTGCAACACAGAAAAGGACTCAGATAGAGGGACAAGAATGGGCTACTGCAGTAGAATAGGGAGAGGCAACAGAGACTTACCCAGAAGGAGGGGACTTTAGCTGGACAGTGGTCAGGTGCACTTACCCAAGCTGAACCGGATATCTGTGTACCACTCTTCAGGGTATTCTGCACAGTACATCAGATAGTAGCTTTGAAGGAATCCATTGCCAACGCAGAAGACTATCCCTTGGAAAAGGAACACTGCTGGATAAGGCCTCCCTCTCATGAGGAATGAGTAAATAAAAGTCCTGGGATATAAAGAGGTGGAGGAGGGAGAGGTTAGTATATGTCACACACACACAAAAAAATCAAACAATAAGAAGGAAACCTCCCAAATATCAAACCATACCAAGGTATCATTAGTTCTTCCTGAAATTTGTGCAACTAAAGTGCATTACTGTCTAGTTCTAGTGCTATCATTTATGCTAGTATTTACTTGTTCTATAAAAATCCATAGTAGTAGTAGTGCTGGGTGTGGTGGCTCACGCCTGTAATCCCAGCACTCAGGAGGCAGAGACAGGAGGATTGCTAAGTTCAAGGCTTCCCTGGGCTACATAGTGAGCTCAGGGCCAGCCTGAACTACATAGCGAGATCCTGTCTCAAAAAAAAAAAATCCATAGTAGTTACCACTTAGTACTCATTGTAGTCTCCCACAGCCATGTTATAAGTCCAGGAATGGAGATCAGCTTTTCATAAATCTAGACATGGAATCTAGTTTAGACTGAAAGAACAGCAGAGCAGAATGGCATTTTGAGAGTGGCCTCTTGACCATATGCCTTTCCACAGTGTTTCTCTTAAATGGTTGCTTATTGATATTATAGCATCTCCTGAAAAGTAGCCTGCAAGTCACCTTGAAAAAAAGATATATTTTAAAATGTCAGAGATTATGCATCTGGAGGAACCCAGAAAGAAGGCCTTAAAAATATAAATGAATTCATAATAAAAATTTCTCCAAGATATATTGCTAAATACTAGATCACAAACTACATACCTTTGTAATTCTTCTTAAGGTCCACAGTAACAGTCATTTAGGAAAGTTCAGAAACCCGTGTGAATAATTTAATGGACAGCTATCAAACACTCAAAGAGGTACAGACTAAAAGCAGAACATATTATCACCCTGAAACTCCTGTGTGCCCTCCCTGTTCACAGAACCACCACTAGCTAAGAGATAACAACCATCCGTATTATTGTAATAAACATTTCCTTTCATTTCTTTTACAATTTTACGACAATTGTGTGCACAGCTGTGTGTAGCTTCTAGATGACAAAAGGAAGACTAATCTGAGTTGAAATTAGTAAAAATTCAGAAGATGAGAACCAGTGGAATAGATTAGAAGACCCAGAAACAACTCCGGATACACTAAGCCACCTTATCTTTGACAAAGGAGCCAAACATCCCCAATGGAGGAAAGACAGCCTCTTTAACAAATGGTGCTGGAAAACTGGGCTTTAACCTGCCCAAAGCTAAAGCTAGACCTAACTCTTTCACCATGCACAAAACTAAATTCACAATGGATATGAGACTTAAACATTAAAACAGAAACAATAAGCCTGCTGGAAAACAGATTAGGTAAAACTCTTGGAGACATTGGCTTAGGCAGAGACTTTATGAATAAAACCTCTCTAGCACAAGAACTAGCAGAAAGAATCAACAAATGGGATCTCATCCTACTGAAAAGCTTCTGCACAGCAAAAGAAGTCACTGGCACTGCTAAAAGACAACCAACAACATGAGAACAAATCTTTACTAGCTGTTTATCAGACAAAGGGCTATTATCTATAATATATAAAGAACTTAAACAGATCAGCTTCCCCAAGTTTAAAGACCCAATTCAAAAATGGGCATCTGAAATGAACAGACACTTCTCAGAGGCAGAAGTCAAAGCAGCCAAGAAGCATATGAAGAAATGTTCAACATCCCTGGTCATTCGAGAGATGCAAATGAAAACAGCACGGAGATTTCATCTCACTCCACAAAGAATGGCCACTATCACAAAATCAACCAACAATAAATGCTGGCGAGGCTGTGGGGAGAAAGGAACCCTTCTCCACTGTTGGTGGGATTGTAGACTTGTGCAACCATTGTGGAGATCCGTGTGGAGATTTCTCAGAAAACTAGGACTAGACGTCCCATTTGACCCTGCTATCCCCCTGCTAGGAATATACCCAAAGGAATTT
>PVIC010007017.1:0-28170 GCA_004025085.1 Thryonomys swinderianus
CAGGCTGGCCCTGAGCTCACTATGGTGCCCAGGCAAGCTGCCGCGAACTCAGCAATCCTCCTGTCTCTGCCTCCCGAGTGCTGGGATTACAGGCGTGAGCCACCACGCCCAGCATTATATGTGGTAACCGGGGATCGAACTCAGGTCCTTACGCTTGCGAGGCAGGCGCCGGAACCACTGAGCTAACCCTCCGGCCCTCCAGGGGTGATTTTTATTGGCACCTAACCCAGTAGGCATTGCTAAGTGGGCATGGCTTCTCCAACCATGCCCTGGGGGCGTGGCTAAATCCCGGTATTCAAGAATGTGCGGGGTCTCTTTTGACATTCTGGGTAGGACCTGAGAGCCAGCAGGACCTGACCCATATTATCTTTGCCTCTTTCCCTTTAGAATGGCGCATGTTGAAGAACCGGACTTTCCTGGGCTCCATCTCGCAGCAGAACATCCGATCCAAACAGCGTCCTCGTCCTCGGATACAGGAGCTGGGGAGCCTGCACTCACCTGTCCTGCTGGGCCCTGAGGGAGGGTGAGCCTTCAGGGATCCTGACTACTTCCATCGCCCCCCCAACGTTCTCCTGATCCTGCCATCCTACAGCGGGGCTCGGGGAGCCAGGAGCAGAGACAGAGCTGCCTTGGGCATGTCCTGTGGCCTGCACTGGTGCAGTGGAAGGAACACTGCTGTCCCCAGCCCCACCTTCGTCCTCAGGTCCTTTCCTTCTCCTCCTCAGCCCTGAGAAGCCGCACCTGAGCCTTTGGCTGGAAGCCCCCGACCTCCTCTTGGCTGAAATTGACCTCCCCAAACTGGTACACAGGCCAGGTGGAGGCGGGGCTGGAGCGGCCATGGGATTGTGGGAGGAGGCCTGGGGCTTCTTGCATGCTGTGACTCTGGCACTGTGTTCTCCAAATGTCAGGCCACCCGGCCTGGTCGGGCCTGTGTGTGGGCTGAGTGCACTACCTTTCCAGGATAGAGCCTTGGGGCTGTCGCTGGAGATTGGTGAGAGCCACCTGGTGATAGGGGGCTCCCAGCAGCTGTATCACCTGGATGCCTACATCCCCCTGCGGATCAACTCTGAGGAGAGCAAAGCAGCCTTCCACCAGAAGCGAAAGGTCCCTGCGGAGGGGCCAGGGCTTTGGGAGCTGGAGCCCCAGGTCCAAGGGAGGAGACTGGAACTGGACTCTTGGATCTGAGGGAGGAGCTGGGCCCAGACCTCCAGGTCTGGAGGTGGAGGGTCTGGGGCTGGACTTCTGGCTCTGAATCCTCTCTCTTTTTCCTCAGCAACTGATGGTGGCCATGCCCCTTCTGCCGGTGTCTTCTTAACCAGAGTGTCCTGTTCTTCCAAATGGAGAAGTGAACTGGTGACTTCTAAAATTGAAATAAAAGAATTTTGCCTTTCTTCTGACTGGCTAGGGATGAGGGCAGTGGTTGGGAAATCCACAGGAAGAGGACACTGGGTCTTGAGTCCCCCAAAAGTCCCAGCCCCAGCTCAGGCCTTACCCTCTCCCTGGGGACCCTGTGCTCCACTTTCTGGCCTCCAGCCCTTCCCCTCATTTGTTTCCCTGGGTGCCAACCCCGACCTTGCCCTCTCTTGGGCACGGCCCTTGGGGCTCCCAGCACCCCCAGAAGTCTGAGCCCCCCTGAACATTCCAGGCTCCGTGTGGCTCAGACTCCTCCCTGCCTAGAAAGGATCTTACTGTTTTTGGGTTGCACTGCGCAGAGTATGCGCTGTTCCTCACCCGGCGTCCTGAGGTCCGTGGGGAGTCTGATTGTCTTCAGCCCTGTGCAGGGGTTTCCTTCAGAACAGGGGCTTCTGATTTGCTTCAGTGATTCCATGTGCATGGTGTGACCCCCACCCCCAGTTCTTGGAAACCTTCTCCACATCGCGGTCATACTAGACTTTCTAGGGCTTCAACCACCAGCTCTAGCCTAATTCCTGGCTTTCCTTGGGGTACACTTCTCTACCCCCAGACCCTGCCCCCTTGGTGCTGAGATGAAACCCAGGGGCTCTCCGGTGCTGCACACAGGCTCTCCCACTGAGCTAGACCTCCAGCACCCTCTTCCCAGCCCTTTCATGGAACATTCTCTGGGAAATGAACAACTTCATATATTTTTCTCATACTAGGATTGAGGGAAAAGACCTTTACACTGAGCTACAACCCACCCCCCCATTTTAAAGTTTTTGAGACAGGATCTCATTAAGTTGGCCAGGTTTGAACATTTGATCCTCCTGCCCCAGCCTCCCAGAGAGCTTGGGTTATAGGTCCTGGCCACGAACAAGAAGGTTGGCCGTAATTTCATGTTTTGGTCTTCCTGGACTGAATAAGAATCCTCCTAAGGTAGAACGACTCTTGTCACATAGTAATTGGGTTCATGAATAATTACCCACGCTCTCCTTCCATGGTGAGTCCTAAGCATAAGGGAGGGAGGAGCCTTGGTAAACGTGGGAGGACGGCTGAGGCTGGTGTAACTGGAGCGCAGGGAACCGCGGGCAAGAGGTGCACAAACACCAGTCGGTCGGATGCAGGGAGAAGGTGCCGAGTGTCCACCAGAGGGTGCAACGCGACCTCAGTTCACCGGCTCCGAGAACTACCACTCCCAGCGGCCCAAAAGTGGTAGGAATGGAACCCCGATCGCGAAACCCAGCTGTCTCTAGGACTTGTAGTTTCAGAAGGAACCTTCCCTCGGCAGTCGAGGAACTCTTTCCCAGGACCGGAAAAAGCGTGGGGCTGGGTCCTTTCCTTCATTCTCCGTCTCCATGGCGATGGTTCCGGCGAGGATCAGGATTTGGCACCAGCAGGCCCCCTCCCCACTCCCTCCTCTTCACCATCTGCTCCTCCTTGCACACCTGGCCTGGAGCCCCGACAGTCGCCGCCTCGGCACTCAGAGCGGGATCCTGTCGCCACGAGGTGGCGCGCGTGAGCGGTCCCACAGCTGCTCGTCCAACCCCGGCGTTCCGGGCCCTATCGCTCTCCTCCTGTGGGCGGCAGCCTCCTCCTCCTCCTCCTCCTCCGGGGGATCCGGGGGCTTTTCAAGCACAGACAATACTGAAAGTCAAGGACCCGGCCGGGCCAGGCTGGAGGCGACAGGCCTCGGCGGTCAGCGGCTTCCGGTCTCCTCGGCGCCCGCTCGCCGTGCAGTCTGCTTCTCTTACCCCGTCGCGGGCCGCATCATGAATATTTAATACCAAATGCATTTGCGGTCCAGCGTGGGGATGCAGTTGGGGAAGGAACATGCTGCTGGGCCCAGGACAAGGGCTGGTTTGCAGGCAGGAGCCGAGCACAGCACAGCCCTGGTTCCACCCCAGGGGCAGGGTTCCCACCCGTGGGCGGGGTTGGAACAAGGGGGTGGAGCCAGCACTCGGAGGGCGGGAACGGACTCCGGATCCCGGACGGACTCAAGGGACGGATCCCAGGGGCCAGAGACTGGACTCTAGGGCAGGCTGATCTAGGGGCTGCGACACGTTTGGGGGCGGAGACAGCACGCAGAAGGCGGAGGCTCGCCCGGGGGGCAGGGCCAGACTCCGAGGGCGGAGCAGATTCGCCCTGCTGCGAACTCCGCGCGGACAGATCCCCGAGGAGAGGGAGAGAACTCGGCTCGGGAGGAAACTGGGGTCGTCGCGGACGGGGGTGGGGGCGTACTGAGCTATGGAGAATGGGGTTCGGAAGGAAGGAAATGGGATGGGAATGAAACTCAGGGAGAGAAGGCACGGGGTGGGAACCTGCTGAGGAGGGCGGTGGAACTGCAGCGGTGTGGGGTTCGAAAGGAAAGATGGAAGCGATGAACCCCCGAAGGTAGAGAAACTGGGCAGGGGAGGCAACAGAGGGGACAACGGGTAGTCGGAAGGAGCTGGAATTAAGAGGCCAAGAGTTGCCTGAAGAAGAGGAAGAAATCTGAATGAGGACGTGGGAGTGGAGATGCTAGAGAAGGGCACGAAACTGGGGGCATGGATGGGGGCGGTGGGACTGGGCAGATAAAAGGTAGAAGAGCCGAGGAAGACGGAGCTGGAGGGGATGGAAACGCGGGAGATTAGGGGGCTTGAATTGGGGCTCCAAATCTCTCATGGAGAAAAGAACTCAGGTCGGGAGAGAAAATCTGGGTGCAGCGACCGACCTAGGGAGGTGGCACTTGGGGACTAACTTGGGAAAGGCCCAAATGAGGGCGATGTGATTCTGACAGAACCGAGAGGCGTGGCCCGGGGATGGACCAGCGGAGAGAGAATAGGGAGCCGCAGTTTGCCAAGGGGCGTGCCTAGCACGCGAGGGCGGGGCCTGGCGATGGTGGGGCGGGGCCTCGCCGACCCCCGCCCCGCCCCTGGCGCTGAGTCCTGCGCCGGCTGGCGGGCAGCGGCACTCGCAGCCTCCTTCCCCCCCGAGCGGAGCTGCGGGGGCCGGCCGGGCCGGGGCGGACCCCGGGGACCCGGACGCGGCCGTCCGGGCCCGCGCGCGGGGGGATCGGAGGGGAACGAGCTGCAGGGACGGCCACCATGGAGTTTCGCCAGGAGGAGTTTCGGAAGCTGGCGGGTCGCGCCCTCGGAAGGCTACACCGGTGAGCCTGGGGGGTCCTGGGGAGGAAGCGGGAGGGTGGGGGGGGCCGGGGGCGGACGGAGCGCCTGGGTGTCCGGCGGGCGCGTGCGCCCAGGGTCTACCCATTTGCCGGCCCTTCGCTCGTGTCCGACGGCGCGGTCCTCCCGTTCGCTCCTGGCTGGTGTCGCTCGTTTTTCTGCAGCTCACCCTACTCGGCCTGCACTCTTGCTTAGGGACTGGACATCTCTCCTCCGCTGGGTCTCCCTGTCCCTCCTCTGTACCTTTGCATCCCTGTCTCTGGTTGTCTCTTCCCATTTATCTGTGGGTCTCTGTCTCCTGTCTGGGATTTCTGTTCCCTCCCTCCAGCTCCCAGATCACCGCTTTTGCTAATTCTCTCCCAGCTGCTGCCTGGGAGCCTCTCCCCAACCTCCTCATCTCCAGTCCCATTTCTTGGGGTCTCTGTTTCCCTGTGTCTCTAATCTCTCTACCTCAGTGGGCTGCTCTGTTTTCGTCCTGGGTCTTTCCTTCCTCCAGGTCTTTCTGAGAATCTGCCTGTCAGGGCGTTTAATCTGCAGCTAAAGCGGATTGAAGGCCAGGGGCCCTTGTCCTTGGTGGGGGCTAAGCTGGGTGGAAGAAGCCAGGGTGTCCTGGGTCCCTGGGTGGGGGAAGGGAAAAACTAGGCTCACGAAACAGGACAGACTTCCTAGAGGATACAGGCTAGAGCTGCAAATATCTTCCCACCCGGGATGGTGACCCCCATGACCTGTGTTTCCCTCACAGGTAGCCCAGACACCGCCCCACCTCTCACCCCCAACCCCAGCTCTGGCTCCCAATCAGAAAAATTACTCAGCTTCAGAAAAGCCTAAAAATATCTGGCCACAGAGCACGGAGGAGACGGCCTCGTCAGTGCTGTGCTCCTGCCGCCCTGCCCTGGACCCTGTCCCGCTGGCCCACCACCTTGACCCCACCTCGGTGACCCTCACTCCATCTTACTAGGCCCCTGAAGTCCTTCCCTAAGTCTAACATGAGCCCTGCTTGCTGCAGAACACCCGCTAGCTCCCAAAGTACCCGTCCTCTAGTAACAGGAGAGGCAGGAGTCAGGCTGGGAAGAAGGTGGCCGAGGGGGGAGGCGGGAGGATGGTGCAGTGTGGGGGTGGGAGGAGGGGGAGCTGAGATAACTTCACCCCTTCTTTTTCCAATTTTCCAGCCCCTCCCCACCCCTTTTCTCGCCTCCTTTCACGAGTTTCTCAAAATACATCAGTGCGAAGTCAGGAGAGCAGGAGAGATGTGCAGGCAGTGGGGGCTGGGGCCGCAGTGGAGGGATGTGCTCCTCGGCCCCTCCCCGGGCTGCTTCTCAGTGGCTTGTCTGGGTCCGGGTGTCTCTGTCCATCTCAGCCTCATCCTGTCTCTGGGAGAGGCCCCCTGGTGTCCCAGAGACCCCAGAGCTCAGAGCTCCGGCCAGACAGCACAAGCAGGGGCTGGAGGTGCTTCCTGCGGTGGCTGGGGAGGGGGACCCCCTGCACTGGACACAATGTGGTGTCCCATATAACTCCAGACCAAGCTGAGAATCTGTGGCCCAGTTTAGGAGCAAGTGGATCCAGGGCCGAGTGCGAGGCCTATCATTTTAACCCAGATTGGTTCCTCTGAAGCTTTGGGCGGAGGCTGTGGGTTTTCCTGGAGATGAGTGATGCTGGGACCAGGAGACAGATAGGAACCCAGGACAATTTGGGACAATGACCTAGGGGAAGGGTACAAGACCGAGGGGGAGCCAGGTCCATGTTGGGCAGTGCTGCGGGCCAGGAAGGAATCAGGCCCCATTAGGATTCTCGTGCATGACCTTGACCACATTACTTCTGCTTTCGGGGCTTCAGTTTCCTCAGTTGAACACTGAGAAGATAAGCGAGAAGGAAAAGGACATAATGGCACCAGGCGTGGTGATACACACCTGTGACCCCAGCACTTAGAAGCCTGAGGCAGGAGGATTTCTGAGTTCCAGACCAGCCTGGGCAAAAGAGTGAGACCTTGCGTCAACAAACAAAAAAAGATATAAGGTAACAGGTCTGGAGAGTGGACAGAGATCCCTCCTAGTGTTGCTTTTCCACAGTACCAAGTTTGTAGACTTGAGTTTGAGTTTGTGGGGCAGGGAGGGGAGATCCCCGCAGGCTCCCCGTGGGGCTCAGCTGGCCTTCCTCCTTCAGTGAGTGGCTGTAGAGTAGGGAGACCCCAGCTCATCACCAGTGAACACCGATTCCAGGGCCCGCCATCACTTCTTGAGTCTCGGCTCAAATGTCCCCCGCTGCAATGTGGGCCGAAGGTTAATCTCACTGGCTGACATATTCTGATGGAGGGTCGAAGGGAGTCCCTGTGCCCCTGTATGACTCATCCTGGTGGCTTCTGCTCTCCCTCTGTCTATCTGCCTCTCAGGGTCTCCTTCCTCTTCCCCGGCTCCCCTCCTTTTCCTTCCGTGACTGCCCTTCCACCTCCTCAGGTTCTGGCGGCAGGGTGGGGTGGTGGTGGTGGCTGTGTTCTCACATCTCCCCCACCGGCCTCCCCCCAGACCGTCTGGCTGTTCTTTCCTCCCCCGTCCCCGGCTCCCTCGCCTCCATCTGTTCCAGCCCCTTCCTGGGCTCCAGCCCGATACCCTGGCTGCTTACCCGCCTCAGTGTAGGCCACACCTCACGCATCCCATGCCCAGCTTGCCTCTCCCTCTCTGCACCGCTCTGTCTTTCAGCCCTCTGCATCTGCGACCTGCCTGGGGGTTCTTCTGCACCCCTGTCTCCCTCTGGGTCTCTGTCCCTCCGGATCCCAGTCCCACTGTATGATTCAGCCTCCTTCAGCCCCGCCCTGCCCCCTTATGTCTCTGCCCCTCTCTGTGGGCCTCCATCTCCGTTACCCTTCTTTGCCTGCAGCACTGCTCTCCCCACAGCCTCTCTCGGGTCTGAGGTAGCCTCCAAGTGCCCCATCCATCATCTCAGGCTCCATCCCACACGCAGGATGGGCGGGGGCGAGAGGCACGCTGGGGAATGAGCCAATCTCCCTACCAGGGCCATCTGTCCCCCGCCAGGACACCACCCTCGCTCTCGCTGCCTGCCCCCTAGGCTGACAGCCTGAACTTCAGGTTCCCCAGGGAGGCCCAGGCTGGGCTGCCGGGTTCCAGGGCCTGCTGTCCTATCCTCTCCCCTGCGTCCCATCCGGGACGGGCTTCTGGTGGCCTCGGTGGCATCAGCTCAAGGCAGCTCCACACCTGGGCAGACAGCGAGCAGGACAGGCCCTGGGGGCAGCGGAGGAGCCGTGAATCCGAAGACTCTGCGGCGGGAAGCAGCTGTGTTGACACCTTTGCTGAGGCTTCTCCTTAGCACCTTTGCTTCCTCAAATAGACACAGATCAGGGAGAGGGGGTTGGGGAGTCGCTGGGCTTTGGGGCGGGGGTTGGGGGAACAGACTCTGGATTCCAAAGCCAGCGATGACAGGACTGGAGTAAAGGGAGCTGGAGTCCTGAATTCCTGGTCTGAGGAAGATGGATCTGGGGGGTCAAGATTCCTGGATCGTGGGAGGAGATGGACCTGGGCCCCTGGGTCGGACGAGTCCGTGGGATTAGATTTCTGGCTCTCGAAGAGCAGGTGGGTTTGCCATGGACTCCGGCGTCTCAGAAGAAGCAGACTCTGAGCCCTTGACTCTCATCACAGCCTCCTGGAGAAGCGGCAGGAAGGCGCAGAGACGCTGGAGCTGAGCGCTGACGGGCGCCCGGTGACGACGCAGACCCGGGACCCACCGGTGGTGGACTGCACCTGCTTTGGCCTCCCTCGCCGCTACATTATCGCCATCATGAGTGGTCTGGGCTTCTGCATCAGCTTTGGCATCCGCTGCAACCTGGGCGTGGCCATCGTTTCCATGGTTAACAACAGCACGACCCATCGCGGGGGCCACGTGGTGGTGCAGGTAGCTGCCGGCGGAGCCCCGCCCACGCACGATGACGTCACGCAAGCCTGGTCACGCCCTTTCCACCCCTCCGCCTCTTGGCCTTGCCCACCGGTGCTGCCCTTCAACTCTGACCTCTCCTTGGGCTCCTCCCTTCTTAAGCCCGCCCTGATCTAAATGAAGCACTGTCGCCCCTTTTTCAGGTCCTAGCCAGAGAAACCCCTAGCGTTAGGTCCCTTATGTGTTTACTTCCGTTCCGTTATGAACCTACTAGCTATTTTGTTCAGGCCTGTGCTCCATGCTCATGTTCCTCGTTCACATCTACTTAATCTGAATCCCAAATTCTTCCCTGCATTTTGATCCCACCTTTTGGAATCCAAGGCTTTGCGCATGCTAAGCAATCGGTCCGCCGCTTCATCTCTAGCCCTTTCTGATTTGAGGCAGCGTCTCACTAAATGACCCAGGCTATTTTCCTGCCTCAGCCTCCCAAGTAGGTGGAGTTACTGGTGTGTGCCACACTAATTCTGGCTTTTCTGAAGCTTCATTGCCACCTAAACGCCAGTCTTCTGCTCTGGCCACTACCCAAAACCCTGACCCATCACAAAATTTTCACTCAAATTCAGTACTGTAGAAGGCATGCTCTTGACCTGCCTAAAGCCTACCCTGTCGATCAGGACAGTCCCTAGTTTTACTGCTTCTTGTCCCTCCCATGACCCTAATGGGGAGAATCCATAAACTGGCGAAAAGTGGAAAAAGAGAACCGCCCTGTACATAGGCCCTGGCACATTCAGGGGCAAGGCCCTGAGGTGAGGAAGCGGGCCTCACCAGGCTTCTAGGCAGCCACAGCTCCCGCTATTAAACTGTTAGTACTGGTCCTAGCACTTTGTCTACTCTGACAGGGGGATGGCACGAGCCCTGATTGGCCGGTGTTTCGGAGGCATGAAGGAGTCCTTGTTGCTGATTGGCTGTGCTGCTACGTCCCCGGGTTGCTGATTGGTGGAAAGCACAACCTTGGGGTTGGGCGGCTAGCTTAATATGCTTTTTGCTCCGCAGAAAGCCCAGTTTTCCTGGGATCCAGAAACTGTCGGCCTCATACATGGGTCCTTTTTCTGGGGCTACATTGTCACTCAGATTCCTGGAGGCTTTATCTGCCAAAAATTCGCAGCCAACAGGTACCATGGTGGGATCTCGAGGTGGGCGGGAGCTAGCGTTGTGTGAGTGGAAACGGTGTGATCTTGAATGGGGGGGGGTTCTGATTTAGAGGAAATAAGAGGGAGTTGTGTTGGGGGCGGGGTTTTCGATTGCGCCAGGTGGGAATCAAAGAAAAGTGGAGTCGGGGAAGGGCAGAATGCTAGGAATGGCGGGATAGCTGGATTTTTTTTTCCCACCTTCGCATCAGGGTTTTCGGCTTTGCGATTGTGGCCACCTCCACCCTAAACATGTTGATCCCGTCGGCCGCTCGTGTCCACTATGGCTGTGTCATCTTCGTGAGGATCCTGCAGGGGTTGGTAGAGGTAAAGCCCAGCGTCTTACACCCGGCCTGCTCCCTTACCCCGCCTCTTCTCCTTGACTGGGTTTTCTCTCCCCCAGGGGGTCACATACCCCGCGTGCCACGGGATCTGGAGCAAATGGGCCCCACCCTTGGAACGGAGTCGTCTGGCCACGACAGCCTTTTGCGGTGAGAAGGTGGGGGGCGACACAGCTCCTGCGGAAGAGGAAAGGAGTCGTGGCTTGTATCTGTCTCAAAAAGGTGAGGGTGGGGTGTCCCATGGGCGCGTTCTCTGTCCACCCTCGCTCCCTTAGGTTCCTACGCTGGGGCCGTGGTTGCGATGCCTCTCGCTGGGGTCCTGGTGCAGTATTCGGGTTGGAGCTCTGTTTTCTACGTCTACGGTGAGGGATCCCGACGCCTGTTTATGGGTGGCCGTGGGGTAGGACGGGACCCCATTGTCACCTGGTTCTTGTCTCCCTTCTGACCACCTCAGGCAGCTTCGGGATCTTCTGGTACCTGTTTTGGTTGCTCGTGTCCTATGAGTCCCCGGCCCTGCACCCCAGCATCTCGGAGGAGGAGCGCAAGTACATCGAGGACGCCATCGGGGAGAGCGCCAAGCTTATGAACCCTCTCACGGTCAGGGCCAAGCCTGCGGGGTGGGGCGGGGCAGATAGGGGCCCATGTGGATCCCGGCGGGTTCCTGTAGCCACTCAGAGAAGACAGGACTAGACTATTGAGGGAGGGAGGCTAGAACCTGAGAGAGCCAGATTGTGCTCAGTGGAGGAGAGCTTGGCAGGGGTGGGCAAAATGAGAAGCATGTATGAGGCGTGGTTAAAAGAAAGCCCAAAACAGCGGATTCGAATGTGGGGATTAGAATGTGACTGGACATGGTGGCGCCCTCCTGAGATCCTAGCATGTGGAAGGCTGAGGCAGGAGGATTGCCGTGAATTCCAGGCCAGTCTGGACTACACTGTGAGTTCAAGGCTAACCTGCATTACATAGGGAGACCCTGTCTCAAAAAACAGCCAATGGCGGGCTGGAGATTGAGCTCAGTTATTTCGGTGCCTGCCTCGCAAATGCAAGGTCCTGAGTTCAGTCCTGGTAACCACATACAACAATAATGGGCGTGGTGAGTCATGCCCACCAGCAATCAATACTACACACCACAGTGCCCGGCTTGGTGGCTCACGCCTGTCATCCCGGCACTTGGGAGGCAGAGACAGAGGATTGCTGAGTTCCAGGCTTGCCTGGGCTACATAGTGAGCTGAGGGCCAGCCTGAACTACAAAGCGAGACCCTGTCTGAAAAAAACAAAACAAAACAAAAAAACAGCCAATGGAGATTTGCTATTTCTTTGCGTGAGGCTGCATTTCAGGGGCATGATTGAATAGAAGCTTCTGGGGTCACATTTATGGGTCCCTGAGGGTTATTGTAGGCCTCAGACACCTGGAACCTGAAGAGTCACTGTGAGCCAGGCCCACGCCCTGCAGCCCTGAACTGGCACGGGATGTGACACTGCCCAGGTGTCGATGAGGCTGGTGCCCTGAGGTCTCAGTGAGATCAGAGTCCCTGGGTCTTTGAGGGAGTCCAGTGAGGTCCCCTAGGGACCTGGTGAAGTCCTCAGCCTGGGCTCCGTCTCAGTGGCTCCTTCCACCCCCAGAAATTTAATACCCCCTGGCGGCGCTTCTTCACATCCATGCCGGTGTATGCCATCATTGTGGCCAACTTCTGCCGAAGCTGGACGTTCTACCTGCTCCTCATCTCCCAGCCCGCCTACTTTGAAGAAGTGTTTGGCTTTGAGATCAGCAAGGTGAGGCCCAGCAGCAGGAGAGGAGACAGGAGCGGGACCTGCATGGCGACCCAAGGGGGCTGAGGCCTGAGTGGCGGCCCCTGAGGCTCTCCCTACAGCCCTGTACCCTGCTTCCGCAGGTGGGCCTGGTGTCGGCACTACCCCATCTGGTCATGACAATCATCGTTCCCATTGGCGGCCAGATCGCCGACTTCCTGCGGAGCCGCCGCATCATGTCCACCACCAACGTGCGCAAACTAATGAACTGCGGCGGTGAGTGGGGCGTGGAGGGGGCGGGCCTGGGCGGGACTGCAATCGGCCTGGGTCCGCCTGGGCGGAGCAGCACGCATGGGGCGTAACCAATGGGCTGGTCGAGAGTGGGGTGTGGTCAGAGCGCTGGTCAAGGGCGAAGCTGATTGGATAGCTAGGGTGCGGGCGAACTGATCGCCAGATACCAAATTGAGGCCACTGTTTGGACCGGTCAGAGGCGGGATCCAGTTTAGGAGTAAAGGAGAGACCTGCAGGGGCTACGCCCCACAGCTCGAACCGGAGAGAAAAGGGATATGATTTGGGGTGTAGAGAGGACAAGCTGCCTATCGAGGGGGAGCAGATGAGAAGGTAAGAAAGCGCAGATCTGGCTGGGATCTTGGATCGCCCGCTTGGGGCGCAGGCGTAAGGGTCGTGGGCGAGGCTGGTGGAAAAGGGAGCGGTGCCGAGGACTGGGGGCTCTCAGTAGAGCCGGCCCTTTGCAGGCTTCGGCATGGAAGCCACGCTTCTGCTGGTGGTCGGCTACTCGCACTCCAAGGGTGTCGCCATCTCCTTCCTGGTTCTCGCCGTGGGTTTCAGCGGCTTCGCCATCTCGGGTGAGAAGTGTACATCTGTTCTGGGGGCTCTGGGCAGCTCAAGTTGGGGCTCCCTCCCTGCCTTGCAGAAGTGCACCCACAGATGTCTGGTGTGCCCGTGTGATGCCTCCTGCCTTTCTCTTGCCAGGGTTCAACGTGAACCACCTGGACATCGCGCCGCGCTATGCCAGCATCCTTATGGGCATCTCCAACGGCGTGGGCACACTGTCGGGCATGGTGTGCCCCATCATCGTGGGTGCCATGACCAAGCACAAGGTGGGCGCCCACCTGCTCCCGCTGCACCCGACTCTGTGTCCCCTTCTCTGACCCAAGCCCTGTGGTCCCCCACAGACGCGGGAGGAGTGGCAGTATGTGTTCCTCATCGCCTCCCTGGTGCACTATGGGGGTGTCATCTTCTACGGGGTCTTTGCTTCCGGAGAGAAGCAGCCGTGGGCCGAGCCAGAGGAGATGAGCGAGGAGAAGTGTGGTTTCGTCGGGCACGACCAGCTGGCTGGCAGCGATGACAGTGACATGGAGGATGAGGCTGAGCCCCCAGGGGCCCCCCCTGCTCCACCTCCTTCCTATGGAGCTACACACAGCACAGTTCAGCCCCCGAGGCCCCCACCCCCCGTCCGGGACTACTGACCATGTGCCTCCCACTGAATGGCAGTTTCCAGGACCTCCACTCCGTACACCTCTGGCCTGAGTGACAGTGTCAAGGGATCCTGGTCCGCTCTGTTCTGCCTCAGGCCTAAGAAGCACTCTCCCTCGGTCCCAGTGCTGTCAAAACCTCTTCCCTTTCCAGCGGCCTCTCAGGGGTAGTGAAGCCAAAGTCTGGCGGTTTCAAGGATACCCAAATTCCCCTAAAGTTTCCCTTCTCCATTTGTGCTGCCTCAGTGGTTTCAAATCTCTCCTTTCAGGATTTTATCTGAATGGACAGTTCAACCTTGTGCTGTCGTGGTTTTGAGGCAATTTCTCCTTTCCTCTCACTCTAGGGTTGATCACCTGAGATTACTCAGTATCCCCTCTCAGAAAAATTCGAGGTCCTCCTCTAGAAGTTCCAGATCTCTCCTGACTCTGTTCTGCATCTCCTGGGTTAGGTTAACCAATCACCCCTCCCTGCCATTCCAAGGATTGATTTTCACCAGCGTTTCTGAGGGAAAATGGAGGTTTCAAGCTTCCCCCCTTCCCACCAGCAGGTTCGCTGATGCACCCCGATTCCCCCATCTTGTCCCTAGCTTTGTGCCATGTTAGGGGAAACAACCCAAATGGCCGTTTAGCACTATGCCTCTGTCTACCCCATGCACTTTGTCTGACACGATTTCAGGTCTGAACAGTGGCTGCTCAAATCTATTAATCCAGTGGTTTGAAGCCACCACCATTGAAGTTCCCGTGGTGGTTTCGAGATGCCCATCTTCTGCCCAGTTCCTTGCACTTTATTCTCCCGGGTGGTTTTAGACTACTTTCGGTTTCTCAGTGGCCATTTATTGTATCCCTAAGGGGCAAATGACTTAAAAGTCTGGGATTCTTCCCCTCTCACACAACCCTCCTTCGACTTAGAATTTGGGAACTTATGTAGAAAATGGAATCCCAGGAAAGAGAAGGGGGCTGGGGAGAGGGGTGTTTACCCTCGGGCAGGACTGTGTCTTGATGTCTCTGTCTCTGTGACTGTAAACCCTGCCCAGCCCCACTCCCAATAAAATGCTTTGGTGTACACTGAGTGGTCACTGACTGGATGCACGGCAGTGCTGGGCCCCGCCTGCTCCCTCAGACCGGGTATCCAGGCCAGGTTTCCGCTCTCAGACCCTGGGTCCAGGCCCAGCATCCTCCCTCAGATCCAGGCGTCCCAGCTCCTAGTCCCTTCCTTTCTTCCAAAGAGAAAGTCTATCCTGATCCCAGCAACTCCCACCCTAGTGGGACCCAGCCCTCCCCTCAGGCCAGAGGTGGCATAGCTGTGGGAACATTAGGTTTATTCAGCCCCATTTTCCAATCACCGTGAAAGCATTTCTGCTGGATCCTATATCCAACAGGCCCCCTAAGTAGCAAAGCATCCGGGAGGACAGTAATGAAGGGTCCCCTCTCTAGAGAATCTGCAGGCACGGAGGGACTAGAAGGGGCTCACACAAAGTTGTTGGGGAGCATATCAGGGGACAGTGGCTCAAAACACTGGGGGCGTCCTCCCCGGGGGGGCGGGGGCAGCTTGGGTGGCAGTGGGGGCGTGGGGGGTGGCTGCTTGGTGGAGATGTGAGAAGGGACCCAGGCATCCGGTGCATAAAAGTAGAGGTCGTAGGGGTCCTTTGGGGTGTCCAGATGCATAACTGTGGGCACAAAAGGGAGGAGTCATTCCTACACTGACTGGGCCAGTCCTGCTCCTAGGGTTAGAGAGGAGCCCAGAGAGGGGATCTGAATTGGGTTTGTAAAGAAAAGAGTGAGGGCCCCTGAATAAATGTTGAGGTGTGGGGAACTGCAGAGGGGCGGCAACCAGGACTGGGGCCCCGAGATGGGCAGACCTGGGCACATGCTTGATATCTTAAGATTGTTAGGGACAGACACGATCATAGAGGGGTCAAGCCTTTGTTGACTGGATGGCAGGCTTGTACTTTCTTCTGGCACCAGAAGGTGTCCAGTGAGATCAGGAGGAGGAGACAGGCGCGTATTCAAGGGAATACATCACTCACCAGGTTCATCTCCGCTCTCCGACAGCCGGTGGTGTGCAAAGGGCCGATGCCCGGCCGCCCGCCGGTAGAGACACCAGAGCAGCAGAAAGATGCAGATCAAAAGCCCAGTCCCAGCGAAGAACAGGCACAGAGCCCCTCCAGTCGAGCCACGTGGACGCCCCACCAGAGTCATGCCTGAGGAAGGGGCCTAGTGATTTGAGCTCCTAGATCATTGCTCCCTCAGACCCGGGGCCCCAGGCCTGGCCCCCTCCTTCAGACCCGGGGGTCCGGGCCCAGCCTCCTCCCTCAGACCCCGGGGCCCCAGGCCTGGCCTCCTCCCTCAGACCCGGCCTCCTCCGCAGATCCACTTCCTGCCCCATCCCTCACCGGTCTCCTTCACGTGCTCCACCACGATGATAGTGTTCACTCTCTCACCTCGACCGCGGTGCTGGGGAGCTCGATGAGTTGTGGGGAGCAGCTGACTGAGTGGCTCTGGAGGAGCAGGGGGGCCCACAAGCCGGGCTGAGGACAGAGGGACGCTTGGTCCTTTGGGTTCAGAGTTTTGGGGGACCTTTGGCTCCAGGGTCCCTGGAGAACCTGAGGTGTGCTGTTGAGAGGAGTCAGGTTGAGCAGTCACAAAGGTGCCTGGGTGAAGACTCAGGTGCAGCTCACTGAGGGCAGTGGCTTCCTCCTTGAAGGGTTCGGGGGTTTCGGGATAAAGACTAATGGAGGCTTCATGGGTAGAGGTTTTGGGGACCTTGGTTGGATCCCGCTGCTGGGTTGTGGGGAACTCTGTTTGTGGAGTTCCAGCGGGGCTGGTGTGATGGATCTCATGGGACGCTGGGTGGAGAGTTTCAGTAGGGCCTGGACGGATGGTTGTAGGGAACTGAGAGTTTAAGGGCTCAGTGGGGCCAGGATCCTGGGTTTCTAGGGGCTTGGTGGGGTCAGGACTTTCAGCATGAGAGATTTCAGTTGTGTTGAGTCTGGGGATCTCTGCAGAGTCTTGGTGTGAGGTCTGTATAGAGTTTGTATTTGGTGTCTCAGGGTGTTCTGGGGGTATCCTTTTGGAAGGGCTAGGTTTTGGGGTCCCAGAGGGCCTGGGGTGTGGAGTGTCTGTCAGGGCAGGATCGGGGGTCTCAGGAGGCCCTGGGTGGGAGGCTTTGGAGGGGCCAGTGTGGGTGCCACGCAGGGATTCTGACACCGAGGTTGTGAGTGGGTCAGGCTGGGGGCTCTCAGAAGATTGTGGGTGTGGGGTTCCTAAATCAGGCCTGGGGGTCTCAGTGACATCAAGGGGGGTGGTCTCAGGGGAAACTGCATGAGGCATCTTGAGGGGGTCAGGACCAACAGTCCCAGGGAGTTGAGGGTTAGGCCTGTGTCCAGTGGTATTTTCAGAAGCTCCAGGGGAGATCGCTGCCTCTGGGTGGCTCAGGCCCTGGAAATCAGAGCCTGAGGCGGGAGAGGTTGAAGGTGCGGCCTGGGAGTCCAGGAGAGTCAGAAGGAAGATCAGGAGGAAGAGGATCCTATGGAAGGATTCCATAATGCTGGGAGATGCTTCTGGTTGTGAGGGGAAAAGGAAAGGAAGGGTTAAAGCTAAAGCTGCCCAGGGGTCCTGGCCACTCCGCGAGGCCCCTCCCACTCCCCAGAGGCCCCACCCACTCCCTGGAGGCCCCTCCTCCGCTGCTCCAGTTCCCAGGCGGACTGGTCCGCTAGGGGGCCAGCTTTGCGCCAGGGAAAGGGGCAGCCCCCCGCCCCCCACAACATCTCGAGCTCTAGCTCGGGGTCAGTCGAGAAGGGAGACAGGAACCCCAGCTTCTAAAGAGGAGTAGATAATTTCCTTGTTTCCCCGAGGGACCACAGAAAAATTAGAAAATATATTCTAAGCAAGCCCTCCCAAATCCTGGACTGCAGCTTTGGAGGGTGACAGACCTCTGAGGGACAGGGGTCACCGTCCTCTCCTAGGACCCCCAGGGCACCTAGATTCGAGGTCATTTATACTAGAGAAGGCTCAGAAGGAAGGGCAAGGCTGGCATCCGGTGTCTGAGGGAGGAGCGAGACTGGGGGACTCAGGGTATGAAGGTTGTTGGGGTTCAGACTCCTGGGTCTCCCAGGGAGAGGAGCCGAAGGTGTCCATCCTGATTCTTTCTGGAGATTAGGAACCTGGATATTCAGATGTTGCACTTTCCAGAAAGTAAGGCTTGGGGAGCTGGGTCTTGATCCCAGGGCCTGAGCCAGAGGGAATTGGGATCCCTGAATCCTGGTCCTCCAGGAACAGGGGCCTGGATTCTGCAGCTTGCTGGGGACAGGACTTGGGGCTCCCTGTTTACTGAGGACAGAGCCGACTCAGTGTCCCAGGGGCTGCTTTGGACAGAGGGCTGTGGAAAGGCGGAGGCAGAGTCTGCAGCAGCCTGCACGGGACAGAGCCGCTGGGAGCCTGAGGTCTCTTACCTGCTCAGTGGGGTCCAAGGCAGCCGCAGTGGAGGGAGCTGGGTGCAGAGAGAGTGAATGCTGCAGACTGGCTCCAGGTGGGGCAGCAGGGGGTCCCCTAGGTGCACAGGTGACGCACCTGAAGCCCTCCCTGGGGATCCTGGGAGCCTAGCAACGCACTGAGGCTCTTAAAGGGACAGAGATGAAGGACACTGCCTCTGGGTGAAGGGAGTTTGGACGTGGCTGATGTGGGGAGAGATGTCACCCAACCAACCTTTTTTTTTTGAGACAGGTTCTCGCTTTGTAGTTCAGGCTGGCTCTGAGCTCCCTGTGTAGCCCAGGCAAGCCTTGAACTCAGCAATCCTCCTGCCTCTTCCTCCCAAGTGTTGGGATTACAGGCATGAGCCACCACGCCCAGCACTACCAACCATATTTTCTTTTTTTGAGACAAGGTCTTGCTTTGCAGTTCAGGCTGGCCCTGAGCTCACTATGTAGCCCAGGCAAACCTTGAACTCAGCAATTTTCCTGTCTCTGCCTCCCCAGTAACCATATCATTTTTGAAAACAAGGGTCCTCTGTCCACTTCTCCCAAACCCAAAGGTCTAAGGCCTGGTCCTTTCCTACTTTAGCTGGCCTGAGCCTCAGTCCCCAGCCCCTTCTGCTCAGTCTGGGTCTCCAGGCCCTTCTGTCTCCAAACCCAAGAATCCAGGTATCTGGCCCTTCTCCAGGCCAGGAGACCGGGCCCTTGTCTCAGCCACTCTTAGGCCCAGGAGTCCAATTTTCGTCTCCTTCTTCTCTAGGGAACTAGAAATTCAAGTTTCCATGGGCCAGAGTGCTCCTACCCTTTAAGGCTTCTAGCCTTTGCTTATATCCCCACTGTATGTAGAAGTCCCTCTTAGGTCAATGCCTATAATCTTAGCACTCAGGAGGCTGAGGCAGGAGGATTGTGAGTTAAAGGCCAGCCTGGACTACACAGCCAGACCTAGACTCAAAACAGAAAAAAACCAAAAACCTAGTAAGTCAGTGTGTAAATTGACTTTACTGTCACAGTATCCCACTCCTGCCTGGAACTCAGGGTTCTTTCTGTGTCCTCACTTCATGGTTTGTATGAGGGTTTCTGACTTTTCAAGTTTGCCTGTCATGTCACCTGTCCTTACAGCCCTTTGTGTCATCTGTCCTCACAGCCTGTCCGTGTCACCTGTGCACACAGTCTGTTGTCACTTGTCCGCAAGGCCCTGCCACACGTGCTCTTTGCTGCCTTTGGCCCTCTGTCCCTCCCCAGCTCCCCAGTCTCTCTAGTCTCACCCTGCCAGGCTGTCCCTGGGCCTGTGCGGGACTGCTCTTTTCTCTGTCCTGTCTGAGCCTTTCCCCTGTGCCTCTATCTCCTCTTTCTTTTCCCTTCTTCTCCACTGCTCCTTTCCTTGATCCCCTTTCCTTCCTTGGTCTCCGTGTCCTTCCTCCACTGGTTATTCCCCCCCTTCGTGTCTGTTGCTGTCTGCAGTGCGTCCTCTCCCTGTGTTCCCGTCTCTTTCTCTCTGTGCCTCTGACTTGTGCTCTCACGGTCTATCCATAATCTCTATTTTTATCCCTCTGACACACCCCCTGTGACCACCTCTCTGTCTCTTCCCCTCCCTCATCTCAGGTCCCAGCTCATGGTCCCAATTAGTTGGTGGCGGCCAAGCAGTGGCAGGGCCCTCACCCCCTGGCTCATTACTGCCAGCGGCTCCTAATGAGCCTGGGGGAGAGGTGACCCGGTGTCCCCGGCCCGGCCTGCGTCACTGCCCAGTGCGGGGGCTGGGGAGGCGATATAAGGGGCTGCCCTAGGCGCTGCCCAGCCCACTGCACAGTAGGAGCCCTGTGGGTGGCCTGGGGTGGGCAGGTGGTGGCCAGGATCTGGGCTCTGATGCAGCCTTCACCGGCCCTTCCTCTCCCCACAGGTGATGGAGACCTGCCAGGTGTCCGGGAGCCCACGGGTGAGGCTGCTGCTGCTGCTGCTGCTGCTTGTGCCCTGGAGCACCCGCACCGCCTCAGGGGTCGCTCTGCCTCCTGCGGGGGCCCTCAGGTAGGTGCCAGGCCCGGGACTCCCACGGGAGGGTGGGGACCCGGACAAAAGGGAACTAGAGACCCAGAGAGCCAAGCGAGAGCCAGGGAGGGAGGCAGAGTCCAGCCCGGAGTGGAGGGAGGAGGTGGGTGGAGGATGACAGGAGAAGGATGCGGGGACGGATGTGGGCGATACGGCGGAGACTAGGACACCGATTCATTCTCGGCGCGCCGTGGACTGGGGTTCCGCTGGGACAGGCCATGAGCTGAGCGCCGGGACCAGGGTCGGACTCGGTCCGGGATCCCGGGGCGCGCTTCGAGATGAGAACAGGGAGACCCGGGCGGGGCCGAAGTGAGCGGAGGCAGAGCCCTGGCCAGGTGCGGTAACCAGGCTCGGTCGGCGCGCGATAACCAGGTCTCCCCATCTCTGCGCAGCCCCCGCGGCCCCCGCCAGGCCCGGGGGGGTCCGGCCACCCCGGTGTCAGCGACTCGGCGAAGCCTGGCGCTGGCGGACGACGCGGCCTTCCGGGAGCGCGCGCGGCTGCTGGCCGCCCTCGAGCGCCGCCACTGGCTGAACTCGTACATGCACCGGCTGCTGCTGCTGGATGCGCCCTGAGCCGCCAATAAAAACCTTTCCACCCGCCCGAGCTGTCTCCTGCGCCTCTGTAGTCTGCGCCGGTCCACTTAGCGCCCCTCCGCCCACCCTTCCCTTTTCAGACAGAATCTCTCTATGTAGCCTAGGATGGTCTCAAACCAGCAGCAATCTTCCTGCCTCAGCCTCCCGAGTGCTGGCAGGACAGGTGTGCGCCAGCATGCCTGGTTTTTATCGCCCCACTTCTCTCTTGGAAGCGGCTTCCTTCCACTTTCCGGGCCTTGACCTGCGTGGGCAGGTTGGTTCCGCTCACCTTGCACCTGTTCCTTTGGGCTGTCTGTGCTCGCACCTCCCTTCTCTGCCGTTTCTCTCTGGTTCTGTCACCTCGCGTCTCTGTCCCGCTCTGCGCCTCTGCTCATCTTTGGGTCTCTTGCCTTTCTGGGTGTCCTCCGCCCTCCTGGCCCCCTGGGAAGGGAGCTCTCCCTCCCTTTCCATCTCTGAAACGCTTCCCTTTTGAATCACTCTGCTCCTTTCCTCTGCTTCGCTTTCCCATGATTTTTTCCTTCTGCCTTCGGGTCTTCATTCTTTCAGCTCATTTTCTCTGTTTTGCTGTTGCCCCCTCATTGCCTCCAGACTTTTCCCTAGGAACGCAGCTCTACACTTCTCTGCGCTTCCTTTTTCTCCTCTGTACTGAGGATTGAGCCATACCCTGTGGTGTACAGTGCTTCAACACAGAGCCCGACGCGCAGAAAAGTACTAATTAGAAGGAGCCTCTTCTCCTGGCTCGCAGCACCCTCTTCACGGTTTTCTAACTGCGACTTTCTGGAAGAGCTGGAGGCGGCAGGCTGAGGGAGCCACCTAGGCCGCAGGTGAGGCGAGAAGCGAGAAGGCAGCCAATCAGAATCCGCTTCTCTCCCTGGACGCTCGGCCAGCCCTTCGCCCCGCCCTTCAGTGCTGACCCGCCACACCCTTCGCCCCGCCCTTCAGTGCTGACCCGCCACACCCTCCGTGAGCCGCGGGGGAGCCGCTTCGCGCGCGGAGGCGGAGTGGGGCGGGAACAACTCTTGCGGACCGCATTCTGATTGGCCTGAGGGACGTGGAGGGGCGGAGCTAGCGCGTGCGGGGTAGCTTGTGGGGGCCCGACAGTCTCCCCATTTCTCCTGAAATAACGAAGGTGTGAGTGTTCCTTTCAACCACAGGGAGTTGGCCTTTTTTTTGTTTTTCAATAGGGTCTCCTTTTGTAGCTCAGGCTGGCCCTGAGCTTACTATGTAGCCCACGTGAGCCTCGAACTCACAGCAATCCTGCCTCAGCCTCCCGCGTGCTGGGATTACTGGCATGAGCCACCATGCCTGGCATTGTTGTTTGTGGTTACTGGGGATTGAACTTGGAACCTTGTGCTTGAAGGCAGGCGCCGGAACCACCAGGCTAAATCCGTGGCCCCAAATCGGCCTAATTTCACAAATAAACAGGACTTAAACTCAGGAGTCATTTCCTCAAGTTGTCAGCAGGGGACAGAAGAACTGGAATCTACATGTAATTTCAAAGGCGCAGGCTTTACTACTCCTCTAGGAAGACATGGGATTCCACAGCCCAGGCGCAGTGGCTGCTGGCCTGGTGCTCTCCCGCCGGCTGCGCTGGTACCAGCTCTGGGGATGGCAACTGCTCTGCCGGAGCCTCTGCGCTGGGGCCTGGTCTGGTGGCTGGCTGGCCTGGGATCTTCCCATCTCTTTATTTCACTTTCCACCATATTGTACCCTCAGATCCTTCCTGGTATGCAAGAAAAACAACCACCAAACCAAGCAAAACCAAAAACACAGAAAACCAGAAACCATCTGGGGCACAGGGTCCCTGCTCTTTCTCCACACACACTTCCCTTTCCTAACTCTGGCCTCCGCACAGCCTGGTCCTGTCTGCAGCACCTCCCAGTCACTGTGACCAGGACACATGGTCTTCCATGGCCAAATGCAGATACGCCTTATCTGGGAGGAACCCTTTGCACAACCCCATACAATGCCTGGGGCTGGGCACAGAGATGGATGTCAGTGATCTGATTTGGGGGAGGCTGGGCCCTCAGCCTCCATAGGCTCCTTCCTGTCTCCTCCAGCTCAGGGTGGGGAGGGTTTCAGCACTGGATTATAGCAAAGCTAAGCCATGGAGAAGGTCAGCACTAACCAGGGGAAGGCTCTGGTGGGAGGCAGAAGACAGCACCACACGGACCCAAGAGGCAACTAGTTAAGACAGGACCAACCCAGGCTCCCAGCCACAGGCAGTGCCAGGACAGCCAGGACCTGGTGGGGGCAGGTGGAGGTAGAGAAAAGGTAAAGAGGGAGAAATCAGAACGCACGAACACTTTCAAATCAGCCTGGCAAGGCACGGGGCAGAAACCATCCACCTGGCTGCCAAGAGCCCCTTACTAACTCAGGGTCTCTGTGTGGGTAGTGGCATGCCCTGCCCTAGAGGGGCGCCCAGCCTCCCTCCTAACACTCTGGCCAGAGAGACAGGTGGCTCCTGATGTGGTGCGCGGGGCTATGGCAGCTGCCATCTTATGGGCACAAAGGAAGGGCCACAGAGTCACAGAGGCCCTGGCCACACTGCCCTCCCTATCCCAGCCTGGTGTCGTGAGGAAGTAATCCACAGCACTGAAGCATTACTGGGTGTGTTTTGCTTCTGTCAAGAAACACAGCTGCAGCAGCAGGAAATTAGGAGACTTCACATAACAACCCAACACAGGACACAGCTGCCCTTGCCCTGGCTTTCATGAGGGGACAATGGCAGGCTGCACCAGGCCTGACTGAGCCGGCTGGGGGAGGCGGCCTACACTGGTGGCGGCTGGAGGTAGCAGAGCTGCAGGTGGGGCCAGGTGGGCGCTGGGGCCTGGCCCAGGAGCAGCACCCAGAGCAGCAGCAGTAGCAGCAGCGCAGGGCCCAAGACCTGGGTGGGGAGCATCGGGTGCCGAGTGGCCCTATGGGAGGGAGGAGAGGGCTTGTCATGGGAGCCTGGTCACCAGGGTCTGGCCACCTCCCTGCTCTAGACACTGCCAAGGCACACCTGGGCGGCTGGGGACACAGTGTGGATAGGCAGTGCTCGCCCCAGGCAGTGCTCTCGATGCCGACCAGCTCCTTCACCACAGGCACCAGGGCTTGCTGGAACGCCTGCTCGGCAGGGCTGTGGAGGGACAGAGGGTAGGGGGTACCCCAACCGTCTGTCCTCAAGTCCTCCCTCAAGTCCTTGTGGGTCCCATTACCTCTCAGGACAGCGTCCTGGTGTACCTCCAGGATGCGGCTTTCTCGGAAGGATGGGCAGGTGCGCCTGGGAGGACGAAGGAGACACCCTGGGGCTCGGTGCTGAACTGGGAGTGGCCGCAGACCAGCACACTGGACACCCAGGGTGGTGTGCAAGGTTCTTTGGAGCATTTGCCGGGTGGGGGTCCCAGATCTGCAACTTCTGGCCATGAGCCAAAGGTGCCCCACCTCTCCACTCCTCACGTCAGGGGCGCGACATCCCGCCTCACAGGGTGACCACGGAGACTAGCAGAGTGAAGGTGGGCTGCCGGACACGGTGGCGTACACCTGAGATCCCAGCGCTTGGGAGGCTGTGGCCGGAGGCTCACTGCACCAATAAGCCAACTGGAACAGAAGACTATCCCAACCGCTGCCTTCAGCCTGCCAGTCATGTGCTGGGCATGGACTGTCACTGCACCCAGTTCAAGGTTGCTGAGCTAGTACTGCCGAGGCAGGGAGTGTGGTGGGCTTTAGGGCCAGCCCCTCTGAGCAGATTCCTCAGAGGGGCAGGGCCCGGACACACCAGGCTGACTCTCCTATGTCTCAGCCGAAGATAAGGGTTCCTCACCTGGGTGATGAGTGGGCCACAGCCTCCCCTTGCAGGGAGTGGTGGGGGCTCCAAACTGGGAATGGGGCAGCTGGGGGGCTGCTGCTTGCAGCAGGGGGGCACTGTCCCAGAGGAGTGGCACTATCTGTGGCTCCCCACCTCTCCACCCCTCCCCCTCAGCAGCTTTGAGGGCCTTGGTATCTCCTCTCTAGTCGGAGGAGGCGAGGAGCTGGGTGGGGCCCTGGGCGCTGGGGCTGCCTACCGTGAGCTGGCTCTTCCCTTCCTCTGCTCCCTCCTCTGCCTCTCTGCTGGGCAACCTGGGAGCCAAGGAAGTCACTATAGTGGATCCCCTTGGCCCTGGCTCTCTTTCCCCTGCAGACTGGAAGGGAGCCTTTAAAGCAGTACAGATGGGGCCGGAGATTTAGCTCAGTGGTTCCGGCGCCTGCCTCACAAGTGCAAGGTCCTGAGTTCGATCCCTGGTAACCACATACAATGCTGAGCATGGTGACTCATGCCCACCAGTAATCAATACCACATAAGACAGTGCGGACGTGGTGGCTCACACCTGTAATCCCAGTACTCGGGAGGCAGAGGCAGGAGGATTGGTGAGTTTAAGGCTTGCCTGGGCTACACAGTGAGCTCAGGGCCAGCCTGAACTACAAAGTGAGACCCTGTCTCAAAAAAAAAAAAAAAAAAGCAGCACGGATGGATCCAGGAGGGCCTGGGTGTCCTGGGTACAGCTTTTACGGGAATCCACCAAATTCTCCAGGCTGAGACCCTCTCAAAGGGTAAAGGACCCTCCTTTCTGGAAAAGAACCCTTGTGCTAATTCCCTGGTGATTTCTCATCAGAGGCTTCGGTTTTCCCGCTCCTGACACTCTAATGAGCCCATGGAAAGTGCTCACTCACGCCACTGCTGTCCAGTGGCTTGTGCCAGTTTCCAGGGCCTCAGTCTTACCTGGCTTTTAATGTCTGTGCCTCCAGCTTGGCCCCTACCTCAGGTTCAGGTCTGAGCACTGCCCTCCCAGCCACTGCTCCTGAGGCCCAGCCTCTGCCCCCCCAGGGAGGGCGCAGCTGGCCGAACCCCCAAAGAGTGTCCCTGGAGACTCAATTCTCTGCACCCACATATCCACACTGTCAGCTGCTGCCCCCACTGGGACGGGGGCCCAAATTGCAGCTGCTGAGCCTCCTGCGCCCTCCGAGACAGCGCCACGCCCCTGTGAGCCTAGTCTCTGTGCAGACACTCAGCTGTCAGAGCTCCGAAACGTCTACTTGGGACCGGATGGTTTAGTACCTCAAACCTGTTAGGGTCAAGCTTTCAACCCTGGCTTCCTTCACGCCACTGCATTCGCCACCTTCCTCCCCCCAGACTCCTGAAGGCACCATCCCTGCACTGCACTGGGCTCAGCTCCTCCCCGCTCCCAGATGACGCAGGGAGGAAGGCCCCCAGCCCCCCCAACCTCAGATCTTCACAGACAAGTCCAATTAGAGGCCATGGCAGGCAGCCTCATTAGTCACCACTGCGGAGACTGAAGGAGGGACATCGTCGGAAACCAGAGGTTCCCGGGTGGGCCCGGACATCAAACACTTTCTATCCGCTCAGAGGCCTGGACAGTCTCCTGACAACCACACAGCGGTCATCACAGCGGTGCTTCCAGGATACGGCTGGACTTGTGACCAGCCCCACTGCGAAGTAACCAAGGCAGTGTCCACCTGGGCCCCGTTCGCCCAGGAGCCTCCTGGAGGCCTAGGCAGACGTGTGTTCAGTGGGAGGTGACACCCTGCTTCCTGCTTCCCACCTACACAGCTCCTGTACCCACCCCTGGACCCTATAGGCCCCTTGGGGAGCCTCTTCTGGGCACCCCACCTCCTCCGGGAACTGTCGGGTCTCCTCTGACCCCCCAGAGTGAGAGACACTCAGGGTCTGCACCATCTCCCATCACAGGGCTGGGGCCCCTCGGCCAGGCTCTGGACAGTGAAGGGTGGCACTTGTCAATGAAAGGGGAGTCACTGAGGACCGACGGGTGTCCCTGGAGGGCAGAGGGCTCTTCGGCGAGGACCGTGCGCTTACCACATTGGCAGCTCCCTCCTCGGGCCCTCAGGGCATGCTGGCTCTGCCTCTGAGTCTCTCTGTGGGAAGAAAGAGGACAGGTGTCCCTCACCCCTGCCATTTGAGGCCCTCTCCCTGGCTTCAGCCAGGCCTGGCCACGGTGCCTGCTCTCCCCTGCCATGACCCAGAACCTGTGCACACCCTGCCTGCCAATTCACCACCTTCTAAGGCCCTTGTGCCTCATGTGGGGCCACTCTGTCACCCTCCTAGGTGAAGAGGACACAAAGCGGACAGCTGTCCTTTACTCTCCCACAGGGCTTCCTCTGGGACCCAGGAATCAAGGTGCCCTACGGCCTGCATGGCCATAAATCTCTCCCACTCACCAGTCAGAAGGAGACCAGCAGCTCTTGTGTCCCCAGGCACCAGCCTGGCACTGCTCTCCAAGCCCAGTCACTCCCTGGGCACTAGCGTCGTGTGCCCAGCTGCCTGCAATGGCCCTGGGATGCCATCTCCTGGCTGCCAGCTAAGTCCAGCGTCCTCATCTCATCATCCCACCTGCAGCCTGTCTGTCATAGCACTGTCCCCTCATCCTCGGGAGGGTCCCCAGCCTCAGACAGCGCTCCCAGCTCCAGCTGGCCCCTCATGCTGCCCAGAGGGGTCCCTGCTGCCCAAAGCTGAGCGCCCCCACTCTCAGCACAATCTCTCAGGCTGACAGGGATTCCTTTCCGTATCCGGTCTGGCCTCTACTCTCACCAGTCACCCAGGCCACCTGGACTCCCCAGGTACATCATGTGGGTTTAGGGCCCAAGGCTATTCTTGCTGCCAGGATGGCCTCATTCCTTGGACCACTTAATATTCTCAATATTTTTCTCTCTCCCTATTGTTTTTGGAGACAAGAGTTTTACTATGTGACCCAGTCTGGCCTCGGACTCATCGTGACCCTCCAGCTCAGCCCCCTGAATGCTGTTATTACCGGTGTGCACCACCATACCTGGGGCTTTTTTTTCCTCCTTTAAAGTAGACCTGTGTGTGAATTTCCCATGGACATGTGCCCCCTGAGTCCCAGCTGATGGAGATTTCACCTTCTCTGGACTCCAGCAGGGCCGCCTTCCTCTGGCACAGTCATCCTGTCTATCTGCTGGCCCATATGCACACTCTCTCTGCACCCCCTGGGCCCAGGGCTGGGGGCACTGTGGCCTGGGTCAGTTGCCCCTTGCCAGGTCAGACGCTGGGCACCTAAGAGCTCCCAGCAGGCTGTGACTGTGGAAAAGCCCTGAAGTAACAGCATGAGAGATGAGAAGACCCAGCACTCAGGAGGCTGAGGCAGGAGAAACACCACCAAGAGTTCAGGCCAGCTTGGACTACATAGTTCAAAGCCAGCCTGAACTACATAGCAAGACCTTCTTTAAACAAAACAAAACAGGGCCGGAGGGTTAGTTCAGTGGTTCCGGCGCCTGCCTCGCAAGGGCAAGGTCCTGAGTTTGATGCCGGTAACCACATACCATGCTGGGTGTGGAGACTCATGCCCACCAACTATCAACACCGCATACCACAGTGCCGAGCGTGGTGGCTCACGCCTGTAATCCCAGCACTCGGGAGGCAGAGACAGGAGGATTGCTGAGTTCGAAGTTTGCCTGGGCTACATAGTGAGCTCAGAGCCAGCCTGAACTACAAAGCAAGACCCTGTCTCAAAAAACAAAACAAAACAAAACAAAACAAAACAAAACAAAGAAGAGAATTCCTACCTCACAGAGATGTTAAGAGATTTAAATGAGGAACCAGCCAGTGTTAAAGAGAAACATAGTACTGCCTCTCAACGCAGGGAGAAGGCCCACACTCTGCTTCAGCATGGTGATCAGTTTGAAGAGGTGGTTTTCAAGATGATACCTCCTTCCTTCCTTCCCTCACTCCCTCCTTCCCTTCCCTTCCTTCCTTCCTTCCTTCCTTCCTTCCTTCCTTCCTTCCTTCCTTCCTTCCTTCCCTCCCTCCCTCTTCCTTCCTTTCTCCCTTCCTTTCTCCCTTTCTC